>CAEGAF010023960.1:0-59990 GCA_903067075.1 Micropoecilia bifurca
AAGTAAAAAGTTAATGTGGTACTTTGACTTTTACTTAAGTACATTTTTGACTGTGTATTTGTACTTTTACTTAAGTACATTTTTTGAGTACTTTCTCCACCACTGGCAATTATCACGTTAACTCTTTCCATATGATGTTAAATAAAAAGGTAGCCATAGTCAGTTGTCATTACAGCTGCTTTGGAATCATTGTTGATCCAAGATAGAGATTGTATAAGACGACTGCATCTAAAAAGTTAAAAGTTGATTAAAACATGATGAAGACATTTAAAAAAAAAAAATTAGCTCTATTGAGTATGTGTGTTACTATGATGTAGTATCACTTTTTTTTTTTTTTTTTCAAACGTCAGGAATGGAGATGAAAGTTCAGTGTTAAATGTGGGTGCATGAGGTGGTGAAACGGATATAAACAGAATTATGTGGTTCTCAGTTGGAGCCACTCCAAACATTTGACATGCTGAGGTGAATGACTCTGTATCGGCGCAAACAGAGCGCCTGCATTGTGTAGAATGAGATGAAGTTAATTTTGGGAGTAAATTGAAATAAATTGTTTGTTACAGGATCAAAGGTTTTGAAAGGTGCAGCATTATTTGCAGAAAACTGCATTAGGTGTACTGAAATGTGATGGGGGTTTTCAATATCCACACACTCCTTTAAACTACAGACTGGACTGGTGTTGCAACACATTAAGCAAATTGCGTATCAGACAAAGAATATAGATCACAATCTTCCAACTGGATACCTACTGAAGCATTCAGGAGTCATTTACTTTGATGAGTCAAACAACACAACAAAATTGGGGCTGTAGGTGGTAGAAATGCACCGATCAGATATTAATATCAGTATCGGTCCCAAAATTGAAAGACGCTCTAGATTGGGTATTGATGAAAGTTTGCTGCAGTTTAGTTTTTACATCTTTG
This sequence comes from Micropoecilia bifurca, assembly GCA_903067075.1. Taxonomy (NCBI): domain Eukaryota; kingdom Metazoa; phylum Chordata; class Actinopteri; order Cyprinodontiformes; family Poeciliidae; genus Micropoecilia; species Micropoecilia bifurca. Next base: position 921 of record CAEGAF010023960.1, read on the forward strand.
ACCAAAATAGTGAACCTATTGTTTTCAGTTTCAGTATCTTTATTATCTATTTCTCCTTGGTTGTTGTCGCTCTGCTTGAACAAATTAAAGTTGTGCCGTTTTTACGTGTTTGACTAAGCCTGTGACGCTTCTGGTGTATTTAAATGTGCTTTAATGGTGCCGAGTTGTCAAATAAATTAGTAATTCAGTACATTTATGTCTGTATTAAAATAAAAAAACCTACATTTTGAGTAAGTCCAGCACTTGTTTTTCTGTATCAGCTGATACTAAACCACAGATATCTGTATGGGTTAGGAAGTCTCCCTGATAGGCCACCCACACTGCCAGTCGGGTCACAGTTATGGACATTTCCTCAACTTACCCGCAGTGACTTTCTACTAGCGCATCTCTCAACATGCACAGTGCGGCTGGTCCAAAAATGATAACATTCTATCTAGTGTTTAATCAGGTTATTGATATCTTCTTGCCGCCACCGGCTGCCTCAATCAGATTCAAGTCATGCTGTGACTGTAGGCCTGCATGCAGCCGTCTAAATTAAGTCAGATTGCTTTCTGCTTCTTCTCCTGCACAAGCACTCCACTCGGTAACATTGCTGCTTCCACAAGTCAGTTCCTGGTCTTCTGACAGGAAGACCATTGAACCTGCGCTGTACAAATGTGTTTATCAAAACTGTTTCATCTGCTGCCGGGTAAAAGGGGCTTTGAGTTTGAGTGACAGAATGTAAACGTGGCAGTTTTTACATTCACATGCGCTCTTTGCTCTCATTCCCCCCCACTCCCGATTCAGATCCATTTGTCTTTGATTTCCTATGAGAAAAAGGAAGGTGGGACTAAAATGTAGCATTTACTTCCCGCATTTAAGTTTAGTTCATCAGTGTAAAAAAATAGAACAATGATTAAACTAAATTGTCAGACCACAACTATTCATGAAATTTGTGTGTGCCAAAATACTGGGGGACAAAATCCTTAGTTAGCAACTACTCCCCTGTTTTCTAAAATGGAGAAGTAGTTTCTCTGTTTGCTCTTTTGATTAGGTGTCTACGAGTTCATCTGCGGTAGTTTTTGCATAAAGATGGCTAATTTACAAGATAAGATCTGGGTGCTGTCTCGAGGCTCAACAGTTTTGCCGTTTTATTTTGTATATTTTGTAAAGGTTGACATTTTTAAAATGTGTTTGGGTGAAATCTACACTGCCAGATTGTGTTTTCATTAATGCTAGTAGCTGCAATAATTGCTATTTTCAGTTGCCACAGATGGGTTAAAATAAAAACTCTGTCGATCTTTAAAGCTAGTGTTAAATATCCTTACAACTCTACTTCATGGTGACTTCTATATAACAGAGTGGCATGATGTCACCTCTGCTTCTAATATAGATGATGACTTCTCACGGCAGGAGGGTCTGGGATGCTTCCAATGCTGTTATTGTACCTCCTTATCATCCTCAGTTCTCATTGGCCACCTCTCATCCTGATTTTGTTAAGAATATTTTTCCACAGAAATGTTTATTTTTACTGCAGTTTTACTTCCATACCTTCTAAATGAATTTCCGCTCAAAGCTAACTTATCATTGACTCCCGTGTCGGTGGGTGTAGTAAATAGGCTAGTCCTTTACTCTTGCAGTCAGTGTTATGAGCCTGTTCATACAAGCTTTAGACCTTAAATAACTTCAGCGTCCTCAGATCACTGATTTTTTTTTTATGCATTCACTAGCAGCTGTATTTCTTACAGTGTTGCCTGGCCATCTGTGTTAATTAAAAATGGTATGGAAGTGGCTAAGTGCGCCTGCTGTAAGGGTTGATGTTGGCTCACCACTGTGATGCCTGTCAGCCATCGACTTAAGATGTTGGCATCGTCTGCTGCTTTAGACCACCGACCACTATTGTGCATTTTACTCAAGTGAACAAAACTCCATGAAGAAGTCCAAGTGGTTATTTTGACACCAAAATCTGATGTCTGTTGTGAAATTAACATAAAACTAAAGCTTCTTTTGTGATTCCTTTTTGTTGTACTGGTAGTTCTGACAAAAATTTACCAGATTTCACTCCACAAAGTGAATTTCGACCCTACAAAACTAACGCCCGGATCATCTGATGTAATGAAAATTCTCCCAGCGGGGATTATCATCCACGCTGTTTTCAGTACAATTTGTGGAACAAAATGTGATTTATAAAACTGAACGTGTACCGATTTGGTTGATTTTTCTTTTAATTATTGGTGTTAAAATGATTTTTTTCTACATTTTCTGCCATGAGCGCTCATAAATTATGCTTTGAAGATAAAGTCACAGTGAATGTTGGAAAGCATTCACAGTAAAACAGAATTATAGTGGTATATTAAAACAAAATTACATTTTAAATTGTATTTAGCATATTTTCTTGAGAATTAGAATAATGAGGGTTTTCTGTTCCTTAGATGTTGCTGAAAATGTGCAAAGGTTTCACATATAGAGGCAATCAGAAAGGCTAAGTTCTCTGTTTTATGCTGCTTCTACACAGAATGACTCTTAAGGTGCAAAGAAACTTTTCTTTTATGTTTTGTGTCATTTGGCTGAAATATGTGTGCTTTATATCTGTTCCTTTTCTCATTTTCAGTAAATAAAAGACATCGATCTATGTATTTCATATAGTATGCATTATATGTTTCTTTTTCACGTGTAGGTCAAGTAGACTTTGTGTCTCTAAACAAGCCTTGTTTGGTAGGAACGACGGCGAAAATGGTTCTTTAGATGCAAAAGGTTGCCGAGCTCTGCCCTGGAGTATGCTGACCTTTACTTCAACTCAGAGGTCTCCACAAAGCCGCCTGCATTTCATTTTCAGCACGTTCCATTACAGAGGTCAAACATTCAAAAGAATAAAATAGAACAACTTTCCCATTATGTATCCAGCCTTTGCTACAGTTGGCTATAAAGCCAGAAATACAGCTTCCTTTTAACCCTCCTGCAGTTTTTAAAAGACACTGAAGTCATTTAGATCACGTAGGTTTTTTTACTTTGTGTTTTCTGGCGGGGTCGCACTGACCCTGCATGCTCTTGTTTCGTGCATGTGTTTTGGAAACTGATGGTCTGACGGGACAACTACATTTCAGATGTTTAATATTGCTAACTTAGTCTTTTCTCAGGTTCTCGATTATTTTCTGTAATTCCCCATTGGAGAACATACATTTTCTTTATCAATGAGAACCTGATAATATTTAGTTATTTATCTGTACAAACCTTTGCATACATTTCTGGCATCAGCATTCTGCATACAAAAGAGCAATAAAACGAGCTGTGATAACTTAAAAATGAAGGTGCTGCCCCTCATTTAATTGTTAGTCTTAAAACCATTCCGAAATTCAGCTTATTATTTTTGATTTATAACATTTAATCAGCACCGCTCAGTCGGTGTGATTCTCAAAGGAGAAAAATACAAATAATTCACTGAAATATGCATTTTTAAATTAAACACAGTAATATTTAAAGCTTTTCCCTACTGTAAACACTGCTTGCCTGCTTTATTCACTTGTTCCTCTTAAAAATGGTAAAGGATTGCTTAACAATTTTGTGTAAAATATGTCATAAAATGTATCAGTTATGTTTTAGCTTATCAGACTAGACAAAAAGTGAATTACATTTTACATTCACAGTGAACCTGCTGTCACCTCTGCCGTTTTTCATTTCACAAATTTCTCCATCTCTCCTCCTCTGTCAGCTCTGAACACCTGTGTGCCTGGCATCATAGGTTACTTCTTCTTCTATCACTTAGAAGATCAGTGTGAGCACTGCTGCCACCTAGTGGCTTGAGGCCTGTTTGAAGTTCAACCACTAAAAACGACTACTATAAATACAAAAGCAAAAAGCAAAAAGATTCTACTGTCTCATCCCACTGACTCCTAAGCTCCACTATTTGAGATGCACTGAGTCAGAATGACATGGTATGTAGGTATAAGTTGTTCATCATTTTGGATTTTTGAGCGCCAGTCGAGCTGAACCCCGGCCAATTCCGGTCAGCATCCGATGTCTGTTTTGTCTGCATGCACAGTTGTGGACAGGAAGTGATTTCCACTGCAGATAAACAAGCTCAGGAATCCCTTGTGCATCGTTAGAATCAGGTTTCATGCTCAGTCGCTCTGGGTTAAATGCAGCTGGAGTCTCTTTTTCCTCTGTCTTTGTACAACCAATGGGCAGGAAATAAAATGAGGGAAAATTGATGGACGTTTTTGTTGCTCCCGTTCTCTGCAGGAGAACGTCCTCCACTCTGGATCTAAATCCTTTCTGCACCATAAATATATTTTAGAACAACTTTTACGACACTCATTGGAGACGTTGAGTTTATGTCAAAATGGATTTTTATGAGTTTTCCTCCATCTGCCAACAAGTTTCTCTGATATAGAAAAACAAATCACCGACGGCTGCAGAGTCTTCTAAGGCCACCGTTATGACTGATTCGTACTGTCACACGCATTGCTTTTGTAGAGAATCAAATGTGTTTTTTTTTCTTTCTTTTTAACTTAGCTTCCTGCTGTTGTCTTTCTTTACAGAAGAACATGACATTGGCGCCCCAGGAGAGCAGAAACAGCCAGGCTGGCCCCCTGCACAAGAAGAAGCCTCCCAAACTGCCCAACGGCTTAAGCCTGGAGTCTTGCAGGAACAATCACCACCAGCACCAGTTGTCAGACCAGGAGAACAACCCCCGCCTGGCGCACACACAGGGGAAGAGGAAGAAGAAACGCCTGAAGAAGAATCGTGCAACGGTGAGCTAAGTGCATTGATGCGTAAACATATTTCCGTGTGGATATTAGTGTAGAAATGAGAGTCGTCAATTACTTTTATGGGCAGCTATAAATAAGAGGACGACTCACCTTGTCAGGTAATGTGTAAAGTCAGATTAGCGGTTTAGAGTTTCAGAAAAACTTTCCACAAGTCGGCTCTTGTTGTGGCAGAACTTTGTTTTCGGCATCATCTGTCCCACAACTACAAGTTCATGTTGTATGTTTCACATCACTTTATTTGACTTGATGTTTCCGAAGTAATAGTGAGTAGTTTTGGCTAATAATTGGGGCTGTTAGCATTCAGACGTGCCAACGCGAAATTTGTGAACCATGCTTTACCGTGGTTACTCGCACGGTAAAGTATGTGATTAATCTGAAAATTTAAAAGCCTGAGAGTTACATAATGCAGATTAATTGAACTGCCTATTTTGACCTAAAAGTAGCAGGTTATGCACTCGACACACAGGGAAACAACAAAAGTTGGGCACATTGCAACTTTCTTGTGTTGCATCGTAACACATCACCTTGAAATTTCACGTGAATGAATTTCGCCGGTTGCTCATTTTGCATTTTACTTTATTGCAGTGAGACAGAAGGAGGGACGTGCATATTTATATTTCAGACTTGAAGTTAGGCGTAGGGATTAATCACATTGCCAGTGTGTTATTAATGTCCTTAAATATTTTAATCGGCTGACAGCATTGCTAATATTTCAACATTCTTCCGTATGGATACGACAATATTAATATTGCTGTCACAGCCAGGAGCTGACATATATAACCCTACTCTTAGTTGTTGTGGGGTTTTTTACACTAGCACAGTCACATTGCTGACATTGCGTCTCTGCTGTCATGCGTTGCTATTTTTCAGACAACATCTTGTGATTTATTCATAAAAGCTCTTCAGATTTTGGGGTGGGGGAGTATTTCTTCAGCAGAAGGGATGGTTGTTACTTTGACTCCATAATCATAAGCTGTTTTAAGAACCTGCTGTGCTGATTGCACTGAAGCCATGTTGCACATACACTTTAAAGTTATTTCACCCCCAGGAGCATTTAGTGTGCCGACAGCGAGCTGTGCTTTCTTCACATATACAGCAAAAACAAAAAATCTAATTCCATTACTGCGTAAAATATTGGCAGCCCCCTTTTTCACTTTGTCGCATCATAACCACAAACAAATGTTTCATTTGGTTGTTAAGTGATAAATCAACAGACAACATCAGATAATCATTGTAGTGATTAATGTTTTTGAAAGGCATTTTTGTTTACAGAGACATTTTATTCCATTGTATTTATGGTTTCAGGTGTGTGTGGTTTTTATTTCAGATATATTATTTGTTTTTGGTTGTTTGGGGATTTTTTATTGACATAGTTAATCAAACAATCAATCAGTCAAGTTTATTTGTTTAACACATTTTATCACCAAGGCAGTTCAAAGCGCTTTACATTTTTAAAATACAACAATAAGAAGTCATAAAAAAATACCATTCAGTCAACAATTAAGAAGCCAGTAATAACCATTAAATTTTGATGCATTAAATCATTAAAAATCCCCAACACACATCAAATATGTTGGTCAATCTTCCATTCACTATGGTTAAAAATCAACTCTTGAAGGTGGGTTTTTAGTCTTAATGTTTCAGCTGTTTTGCATTTTTCTGGAAGTCCGCTCCAGATTTGTGGTGCATAGAAGCTGAACTCTGCTACATTATGTTTGGTTCTGGTTCTGGGAATGCAGAGCACAACCAGAACCAGAAGACCTGAGAAATCTGGAAGGCTGGTACAACAACAATAGATTTGTAATCTATTCATTACAAATCTCTTGATTTATAAACTACCTACAGTATTTTAAAGTCTATTCTGGGAACTGGGGTGATTTGCTCCATGTTCCTAACTAATCTTATTTCCTGTAATAACCCGAGCTTGTGGGAACATATGGATATGTGAGGCTTGTGGTACCCCACATGTCACTTCTGTCCACTTCCATGAGAAGTTACCTATTAAAACAAAGAAACATGTAAGATTCAAACCAATTGAGTACTGGATCAGAGAGTCCTGTCCAATTCTCCAGGGGTTTCAATAATGTATCATGGTCAACAGTGTCAAAAACTGCACTGAGGTCGAACAGAACCAGCTCCTGTGGTTTTTCTGCAGTCTGTATTCAAGCGGATGTTGTTGAACACTTTGACGAGTCTCAGCTCTATGATGAGTACAGAAACCATGCAAAGTTGATGTATCTGTAAGCACCAACTTTGCATGGTTATGGTGCTGACAGCAATGTGTCTGAACCACTGTAGTCCTGGGTAGCAATGGAAATAGAACAATATCCTATTCAGTCACGTACAGTGGCGAAAATAATACAATGAATTATTTCTATCATCACTTAGTTTTGCATTTCTTTATTTCCAAAACACTGCCGTAACATGAAGCTACCATATCTTATTAAAGTAGAAAGTGAATCAATATAGACAAAGTGATCTCAGTGTGAAGTATGTCTTCTCGGTGACGAGAGCATACAAACGAGTCTGTTGAAGCAGATTTTTTATGAGCAGCAACATAACAAGATCACAAATGAATATTTATGTTACCCTGATGCAGCAGTAAATTTCTGCTAGCAATGACTTTTACAGACCTTCCTATGGTTCCGTACAGTAAGTGCACACAGTCCCACATGACAGAGAAAACCTCTGGGGTTGAGCTCTGTTATCTCCCTGGACAAGGGTCACTTCATTTTAGCTGTGAATTCAAGAGCTGAGTTCCAGCAGAGAGAACATGTTACCTCTACAGGTACATTTACTTACACACACATGCTACTCCAATGTTAGAGCAAAGACCTGATAACAACATGACTGCTTGTCATGCTGGACTGTACAGGAGGAGTCTCTTCTTTGAGTATGCTGAAAGCTTCAAGTGGCTCCAACTGAAGGCAGCCTGACCTACATTTTGCCTCTTTGGGCTTGTGTGATCTCTTACAGGACTAATAGACACATATAGGGCAATTAAATCCAGTCTACGAGTGTTATGTTTATTAAAACCTTAAGCAAGACAATAAGATCTACCATATGAATTACAATATATGTGTAATATACAAAATGTATGCATCAAAGGACTTAAAGACTTAATGTTCCATAAAATTAGTCCTAATTTGTTTGCTGATCGATCCGGTAGAAAAATCTACCAGACAAAATGCAAGAGAAGGGGAGAAAGCTTTTGCTTATCAAGTCCATGTGTGCTTTGTGGATTTTTACAGTCTACAAAACACACGTGTCGCTTTAGGCATTTTGTAAGGAGTCAGGAATGCTTTTAAGCCACTGGCCTATTTGCATAACCGATTCTGTTGGATGATACAATAGGATGGACTCCGAGTATGAGGACTCAACAAGTATTTTCTAAGTTTAGATTCTTGACAGGTGGAACTTAGTTCTTTTAAACTCTTTGTGGTCATCACAAAGGAAGTCTGTAAATTAAAACTGTACGTTTTAAACTCGGTGAATTCCTTGTGTGTTTCTTCCAGTTGTATCAAATATGGTTTTGATGACCTAATGAGGCAGACTGCTGCTGCAAATACTCAGACTTTTAGAACAATGTTTTTTTTTTTGTTCCTTTCAACATGCAGATTGACCCACGAATCTTCATTCGCACTGCAGAATTTCTCTGTCACACTTAATGACATTTGCATAATTGAAAAGCTCATCTTCTTTGCCTCCTGCCACCTCCTTTTTTTTGTCCTCGGAGCTAGCCAGCAGCGCTATAATCTCTTCATTGGCTCCGCCTAAAATAAATCTTAAACTATTGTCTTTATTCAAGGTTACATTATAAATATCAGAAGTCTCTATCAAGGTTTAATTCTCCATTTTTGGAAAACCTACAGTTGGAAGGCACAGCGGCTGTTATCAGCGTTGTCACCGGCTCTGAAGCACAATGACAGAACAAAAAAGGGAAGAAGAAAATTTCCCTCATTTCGAGTCCTCTCCCAGCGCGGCTCGAATATTTCTGTTTTCTTTTCGTTTTCTCTTTGACATTGACCCACTGTGCTGATATATGGGATGTCATAAGCTGCAAATGTTGCTCCCCTCTGAGTTTACACCTAACTCTGAAAATTGAGCCCAGGTAGGGGTTAAACCTGAATATACATAAGGTGGTTAGTGATAGAGAATAAATCATAAGCATCCCCAGTCTTTCTCTGCTATTGATGTCATTTCATTAGTTTCTTGTCTCCAATGTCATATGAAGTTACAGATTGGTTTTCTTGAGATGATTATCTCAGGCCTGAAAGGTCAAAGGGTGTTGCATTAAATTAACTTTGCTCAACCTTTTAGACAAGCTCTATAGTTGTATTGGTTTTTATTTTTGGGGTGACTCATGACACGTCTGTCTTTAGAAAAACAAGAAGACGCATTAAAATCCACTGAGCTGTCATATCATTGTGTTGAACTTCACCTGTTACGTCATGGACTACACTAGATCTTGGAGGGTGTGCTGTGGGATTTGGCACCAAGAAGATATCTAGCAGCAGATGCTTTAACTTATTCAAGTTGTGAGGTGGGGCCTTCACAAATTTGACTCATTTTTTCTGCACACCCCACAGATACAGTCCATCTGGAAATTTGTCTTAAACTAAAAATTTTAAACTCTAAATTCTGCCACAACTGAGGCAATGTGAAGAACCAAGAAATAACATTCATGTAGGCATTCACAGCATTTGCTTAATACGTTGTTGATTCAACTTTGACAGCAGTCTTTTTGAACGTGATTCCACCAACCCAGCTCATGTGTCTTTGGGCAGTTTGACCAAGTCTTCTTTGCAGTTCTTCTCAAGGTTGGATGGATTTGTTCAACAGCCAATTTTTTAGACCTCTCGAGAGATGTTCAATCAAACTTAATTCCGGGCTCTTGTTTGACCACTCCAGGAAATTGAAAGAGTGATTCTGAAGCTTCTCCTTTGAGGTCTTGGCCATGTGCTTTGGGTCGTTGTCCTATTGAACTCTGAGATCCAGATGGTCTGAAGCAGGTTTTCATCTCTGGACATTGCTGGAATCATCTTCCCCTTTGTCACTGACTAGAGTGCCCGTCTCTACCAGAGGGTCCTTCAGGTGTCTTTTGCTCAACTTCAAACAGGCTTCCATGTCCTTATTATTAAGGAATGGCTGCTCTACCATCCAGGCCTGATTGGTGGATTGCTGAAGAGATGGTTGTCCTTCCAGAAGGATCTCCTCTGTCCACAGAGAAACCCTGGAGTTCTGACAGGATGATCACTGGCTTTTTGGTCCCCTCTCTGACTAAGGCCCTCCCTCTCGTTGCTCGGCTTTAGAAAGACTCCTGCTGGTTCCAAGCTTCCTCCATCGACCTATGATGGAGGCCAATGAGCTCATTGGAACAGTGAAAGCATCAGAAACGTTTCTAGATCCTTCTCCAGATTTGTGCCTCAACACAATCCTGTCTGAGGTTTACAGGCCATTCCTTTGATTAAGCAAAGGCTGCGAATCTGATGTTTTAGGTTTTCTATTTTTAATAAACTTGCAAGACACCAAAACAAAAGTTTCCACATTTGTGTGTAGAATTTTGAGGAAAAAACATATTAATTTAATGCAGTTGAGAATAACAACAAAATTTGGAAAAAGTTATATTTTCTGGACGCACTGCAAGTTGAGTATGTGGACATTGTAACCGTGGTAACAATATCAATTTCTGCTATAGCGTCAGAAACAAATACAGCAAGTTTGCGCTCTCCCTCTCATTCCTTATCCATTATGTAAATAGTTGTTTCCAGCATTTTGTCTCTTAGGTTGTCATGTTTTCCTGAGGAAGCTTTGTTCTGCTCACTGACGGAGTGGGAGCCTGTGGTGGTTGCTGCTTTGTACAGTCGCTCTGGTAAACAGAACAGCGTGCTCTGAGGCCCATCTGCTCTCTGGGGTGATGAGAAAAGGAGTGTGGTGGGTGAACAAGGAGGGCTTAGGTTAGATCTCCCTCCTCCAAACCCCTCATGTCTCAGAACAACCACCTTCCTGTCTGTCTGCTGGTCTGTCTTCTTGTTTGTCAGCAGTTGAGGAAGAATAATATAAAATAATGAATTGTAAAAGATCGATTTGTTTTCAATGTGAGAATCTCACTAAGAAACAACATAGAACAGCTTCAGAATCGGTTCATTTAAGTTTGCTGGTTTCCTGCCATGGACCCATTTTTTCAAACAGTTTTTAACTAAGTTGAGGACAGAGCTTTGAGTTGGCCTCCTTTGTTCACTAGAACACCAGTGTGACTACATCTGTGTTTCTATGTGCTAGGATGCTGTTTTTTCTAACATATTCAGCAAAACTTCAATGGAACCACTTTTTTTGCATCACACGAGTCACGTCATCAACAGCCGGATGTTACTGCTCTAGTCCCATTTCTACATTTTCGTTACCAGAAATGTCATCAGGAAAGTCAAATTTATCTATCCATCCATCCATTTTCTGTACACCCTCATCCCTTTGGGGGGTTGGGAGGCGTTGCTGGCGCCTATCTCCAGCTATCGTTCTGGGCGAGAGGCGGGGTCACCCTGGACAGATTGCCAGTCTGTCGCAGGGCAACACAGACAAACAGGACAAACAACCATGCACACACACACACACACACACCTATGGAGAATTTAGAGAGACCAATTAATCTGACAGTCTTGTTTTTGGAAGCTGGAGTACCCAGAGAGAACCCACACCTGCACAGGGAGAACATGCAGACTCTATGCAGAAAGACCCCAGGCCGGGAATCAAACCCAGGACCTTCTTGCTGCAAGGTAACAGTGCTACCAACTGCGCCACTGTGCAGGACAAATTTATTTAATAAGATAAAAACAGATTTATTTATAAAGATACAGTAGGACTATAGATTTGTTTATTGGAAAACGTTCATGCTCTTTCTGTATGGTATAAACAGCTAAATGGAACATGTCCGGTGCTGAAAGTGATGGAGAGTGTTGTCCAGCTCTGGGATTTGAGACAGCCTTCAAAGAGAGGTCTCAAGCAGGCCAGCTGGTCAACTGAAGGGCTCTGAACTCTGGCTCTCTGGATATTTTCACTGGCTGGGATCTCACTCTGCCTGCCCTGATAGAGAGGTCCTGCTTTAGGACTGCCAGCGGCTGTGTTATTATCCAGCGTCAGTCTCTTACCTACCCTGAACTTTCACTTCAATCTGCTGGAGGCCGCTTGTAATGAGATCAAGTTAAAAGCACTAATGGCTGCTCTCAAGGGGCTGGTTTATATATATCTGTGTGTATATGTGTGTGTGTTTTGTCTCCTGTGTCCTTGTGTAAATATTTGGACTGAAGCCCTTATTGTGTCAAGATGGAGACAAACTTGCCATGGTTGTCAATCTCCATTGACGATGTAATGCAATGTTCAGCTCTTTCAGCTTTGTGGGTCACCCTTAATAAGCTTATCCTTTAAGCCAGCAGGAGATTTGAAGAAAAGCATTGTCCTGATTGTCAGATAAGATGCCAAATCCGTCCTGTGGGGGATGATAACCGTCACTGTCACTGCGGCTCTTCATGCAGTGGCGTTGGATCAAATCAAATCATTATGGCTTATTCTGAGACACATGCCCATTATGTGTGAACATGTCGATGCTGTTCAGTGTTTGACAGTGGCCTGTGGATTTACCGAAGGGAATATGTGATTCAAGGGTAGGTTTCTGTACGATATATTGAATCACCATTATCAAAACAATCGGAGCAACTTCCTTGGACGTGATATTGTTTTGGGATTATGCATTCTTTTTTTTTATTACTTTATGTTTATTGATTGTTTTGTTTTTTATCAATCACATACAACACACAGAACAAAAAATCAGACCGTCAACAAAAGAACTACTTACATTCTGACTAAGATGAACAGTTACAGGTTGAAACAGCAATACAGATTAACCTTCCATTTTTTGAGCAACATTTAAAATAACATGGGCATTTAAAATAACACGGAGAGAGAGCCCTGATTCAGTTATTGTTCTCTAGAAATCAAGTCCATTTGCTCTATCTCTTTTTGTAGAGGTCCGCTTGCAGTCTAAGCATGAACATTAACCTTTCCATTTTGTGGGTCTCTTCCACCAGTTCTAGCCAGTCCTTTAGCGTTGGTGGGTCAGGTTGAAGCCATTTCCGAGTAATCAGTTTTTTGGCTGTAGCGCTGAAGATTTTTAATAGATATTTGTTATTCACATTCAAACCCTCAGGAACAGCTCCGAGTAGCAGTGACATGATGGGTTGTTGGAATTCAAGACCCAAAATTGACTCCATCTTCCCCAAAACATCTTTCCAATAAGTCTTAATCTTAATGCAGAACCAGAAATCGGAGGTTCTATAAGGTTTCTATAAGTTTCTATAAGTTTCTTTGGTGTTCTGAAAAAACGTAACACATTTTTCCAACTGAATTCACGGCAATCGTTTGAGGAGGAGGTTGTAGCAGCGGATTCACACATATTGTCCCACTGATCTTGTGATATTTCAGTATTCAACTCTTTCTCCCATCTTTTCCTAACATAGTCTGTTGACTTTCCTTTGGCTCTCAACAATCCCTGATAAAGTTTGGAAATAGTGATTTTACCAGGCTTGCAGTAAGCTTGTGAAACCAATTGAATTATCTCATTAGGCTCTGAGCTACAGGCTTTCAGTATATGTGCAAAAATATATTGTCTAAATTGCAAATATCTAAAGAAGTCCCTTTTTTCTAAATCATATTTTTGTTTTAATGTTTGAAAGCTTGGTAGTGAATTTTTGTCCAATATCCTGCAATATGCAGTAATTCCTTTCTGTGACCAGTTTTTAAAACTGGAGGCATTCATTTTCAATGTAGCTGTTTAATTAGCTGGACTCAAACAGCCCTTCTTGCACAACCATGATGTGTTGCTCAAAGATCAAAAGTGTTTTCACACCTGATAGTCTGCAAAACTGGAGCATTTTTTGCTGCTTACATACTGCAGCTTCTGATAGTGGGATACATTGCGACCGGTTTCAGGACCGTGCCTGAGCGCAATATATGGGCTAGTCAAACCTGAGATGACACATTCTCTTCTCAATAACAGATTTTTAAAAGCACTTAATGGTGAACCATTCAACATGTGCAAACAAAGAAACCGGATTTGAAAAACAAAAACATATTTCTAAAATCTCATCTCTCGTCATCGTTTAAACCCAACATCGCGAATCGCATCATTTCTTGTGCTGGACGTTCTGCCACGCCCTTTGCCCTGACTTGTGAGATCCTTCCACAGCAGCGTACTTGTGTCGGCTTCTCTGTAAACCTCAGAATCTTCGTGCTTGTGCGCGACTCTGCGATCGTACGTATGTGGCATAGGGTCTGATGCTCCGTAAACCGGTCTTTCCACACTGTCATTCTTTCCTCCTTGCTCGAGCTCTTCTGACAGCACATTCACACCTCAGTATCAGTAACTTCATGCTTCCGCCCACTTCTGCTGCATCTCTTACGGATGACTCGTGTGTCTGTGTTGTTCCTACTTCCAAAGGCCTATCTGTAGCAGGAGCCCCCTGATGGTGTTTGACAAGCCTAGGCCAGAATGTCTTTGAAAATGGTTTAATGGGTTTTTTTTCTCTCTTTCTGCTTGCCTAGCATTAAAAGAACATGCTCCTTTGAAGTGTCACTCCTCTAATAGAGGACAGCAAAGAGAGGGATAGGGGGCCTGCTTCACGACTGACTCTTTTTCACAGCTCACTCTCTCTACATCTGCTGAGTAAAGACAGGCAACATTTGCTCTCGCTGGTCACCTTCCAGCTTCGTGCTGGATCTCTCTACTGACAGCCCCCACTATCAGCTCATGAAAAATTAAGTGGCTGTACTTAAAGTGTCAGCCACTTTAAGCCCAGACCCATTCCAGCTGCCAGTCATTGCTGGCCGGTGGGTTGTAAGTGTTTGAAGAAGCTTTTATCATGGTTGTCCAGCCCCGTCGCAGTCAAACAGGCTTCAAACCCAGCCTGCTGTCGGTTACAGCGCTCAGGCTTAGTGACGAGAGCTCGAGATAGTTTGAGCCCTTCTGGGTGGGAAAGAGATTTTTTTTTTTCCTTCCGCAAAATTTACTCCTGCTAAGGAAACACGAAGTTGCCAATGCAACTTCAATACTTTGTCTTTTTTCTTTATATCCGACCTGCTGGAATGGCAACGCATAATATTGGTGCGAAATGAATTTTTCAATATAGAACAGACTTAATTATAACGGGGTTTATTTTACAACAAAAATTGTGGTAAAACTCTTTTTTATTTGTTTTAGGGAAGCAACTAGAGCTCATATAAATTCCAACTTCTGTCTTAAATGTATCACCTCAGACAGCAGTGTGGTCTGCTTTCAATTTACATTTTGACTCTTCAGTCCTGTTAGGGATGCCTGATATATCAGCACTAATATCGGTATCGGTCGATAGTAGTCTTTTTTTTTAACTTGTTGGTATTAAGGTGAGGGAAGGTAACTATTTATACAGGACATTTTCAGCAACAAGACAATTCAAGGTGCTTTACTCGATCGAGTTAGAGGAAATACAAACAAAATAACAAAAGAAAAGCAAGAGAAAAATATAAAAAGTTTATAAAAAGTAAAAGTGTAGAACTACATATTGGTTCCCCATGTTTAATAATAATAAGAATTTATAAACTAGCAGGGATTTATCTGGATTCTTGATCTAATAAAACCAGATGTTGGTTCTCCATGTTTGGTGCTATAAAATAGACGGTCCTAAATGTTGATCTGAGGCAATGAGTAGTTTCTTTATATGAATCTCTCTTGATTCAAAGTTTGTTCTAGTTCCTGCTCTGGGTTGACTGAGATTCTCTGCATCTTTTTGTTCTATAATCCTACAAAAACTCCTACAAAAAAAATTGGACCAATATTTGTTTCCAAAGTTTTGCCATTTGTTTCTGGAGGGGCACGGAGAAAGTTAGTCATGTGATTTTTGTTGGTCATGTGATGGTGACCGAATGGACCAAATCCCAAAGACAAAGTAGTGTAAAATGTGTGGACTAAGTTTGCATTTTTATTTTTTTTACATAAAATCCACTACATCCAACTACCTGATATAAAAATTAAAAAACACTTGTATCACCTAAACCACATAAATTCAGCTTCTTCATTTTTCAGTTAGGCTAAAATCTATTTTCACTTTAATGTGAGTGGTAACATAGTAATTATAACTGGTGAAGGAGAAATGGCAGATTCTTAAAGTCTCTCTAATCGTCATGTTGTTGAAGTGGAACTTCACAGAACGTAGATAAAACTGCACAAGCTTCATCCTTTAAAAAGATTATGAACTCAGTGGCTTTATTTTTCTGTTTGAGCTATCATTTATTTTACAAATCTAACAGCTCTGTTCTTTAATCTTGAAGCTTCCCCTGAGGATTTTTTTCCTCCTTTAATCATCCAACCAAAGAAAATCCTGAATGTGTGACAAGCGCTATAAATAGCTGTTAAACTTGGAAAATGAGCTCATGATGAGCACTTGAGGTTAGCAGAAGGGGTGCTACTTCATGGCATGAAATGAGAGAAAGTCTCAAACGGCCAAGAAAGGAGAAATATCTGAAAGCTCATATTTGCACGAGTTGAGTCAGAACTGGAAAATCCTCTTTATTTGCTTTTCATCAGATGCAAAAAAGAAAATTTCTATTATCCTTTTCCTCCATTTCCATCTTTTTAGAGCAAGGTAGACTATTTCCTCTGAGCAATTTGTCCATGTAGGAGTTTTTTTCGTCAATTCTCTATTTGATTACTATGAACCCAGTGTTGATGTAGCTTTCTGTGGAATAATAAGGGCTAATGTTCATACAATGGCTTCAAATAAAAATCTGTAAAGTTCATGAGAATTTATATTCAACCCATTTTATTCTGAGACCTTTCAAAAACAACCAGGCGCAGTCTAATGCAGACACAAATCCCTTCAAGGGATCCTGGCTAAATAGATGATACTGGCTTGTGAGTAATTTAAGCTCAGTCTAATTCCAAGTGATCTGTGAAGGTATCAGAGGTTTATTTATTGAATATTAGTACGGTGGCCCAGAAGGGTCAAGAAAATGCTAAAGCCACAATAAAAGAACACAACAAAAGCCACAAAAAATGTTTTTCTAAAATTGAAATTATGCTAAAACAAAAATTAGCTAAAACTGAAGTACTTCTACAATGGATATTTTGCTATGGAAGTTGCGTCAAAATGAAAATTATGCGAAAACGAAGGTTATGCTAAGACAGAAAGTAGCCTAAGCTAAAATGGAAGTTCTGCTAAAATGGAAATTATGCTAAAACAAAAGTTAGACCATCCTAAAACAGAAATTATGCTAAAATATAATTTTAGCTAAAATGGAAGTTATGTCAAACTAAAATTATGCTACAAAAAAACTTTTACTTTTTAACTTTTGCTGTGTTTTTTTTGCTGCCAATTTATGTTGTGTTGTGGCTTTTGCATTTGTTGGCCCTTCTGAGTCACCGTACAGACGAGAACAAAGTACCACATGAACACAGCAGGCAGGTCAGATAGGAAGACGAAGTAAAATGCAAGAGTTTAAAAAGCGGGACCAATTTATAAAACAACATCCCATCTTTATATTTCTCAGACCTGTAACATAAAATCCAAACAAGATCATATTTGATGAGATTTGATTTATGTTGCCGCGTTACAGCTTGTAGTTTTCAGAATATGATTGGATACTGACATTTCTCCTTACGTCAGATCAGTGTTACACGGTGCGTAAGTTAAGTTGATGCAGATGTAATGTTTCACATTTGAGGAAGAGAACTGTGAGCCTCAGCTTTATACAGTGATTTAAACCATAGAGAGATAGCCTCGGGTTGGAGACAAAGCCAGATGCTACAGCATGAAATTTGAATTAGAAATCAGTTTGTGCATACTAGTGACAGAAACAAGGACTCACTGTTGCTAGCCCAAAAATAACACCCAAAATAACAGACTACTTGTCAGGAAAAACAGTATCGTACATCTTTGATCACAACTGGCCTTCATGAGTGTTTAGGCAGTTCACCGACATGGAGCGGATCGGATGAAGCTTTTATTTCCACCAGAGAAAATGTAATGTACAGTATTCACAAGAGAGCAGCGATATAAGGTTGACTATGTTGATTTATTCAGCTGTATTAAAAGCTTTACCTGTTTGAACTTGTAGGATCCTTCTGCTATCATATGTACGTTTTTTGGGTTGGTAGCCTGTTAATACTGCAGGATGTCACGGGAAAAAGCACACAGACCCCAAATCATTGGTATTTAAGTAGAGATTTTCTGTCAATAAAAACAAAGTGGCTTCAAATAACTAGCTTACTAACATGCTGGTTTTTTTTCTCTCGCCAATGTGAATGCGCCATCAGTACCTTTAAACTGCGAGTGTCTTGGAGATGAAATGCTTCTCCAGTTCCTATTTAGACTGTAAAGCAAAATGAATCAATTTGCCAGATACATTATTCATAAAACTCTTCGTCTGAATATGTACAGAGGAGTTGCTGATGTGAGAAACATCGCTGACAAGATGTTCATTTTATAGATGAACACCTTTCAGATGCTGATAATTTCTCGCTGAACTCCTGCTTAGCAGAGCATGAACGTGAGTCGGAGGCAGCCTGTTTGCAGACCTAAAGGAATTCCCTCTATTCCTCGCCGACTGATTTTTTTTTTTATTTCTTTTTTTTTCTGGACTGTATTTCCGTTCTTGAATGATGATCAGAGCCGCCTGGCAATACACCAATGTACTGGCAAGGGACTGATATTGTTCTCTCTGTGCACTGGTTGGATTTCACGGTGCGATTGAACAAGCCGATACATTATTGAGTTTTGAGCTAGGCCTGGATCAGATAGAATCTGATCCCATTCCTTCTGTTTTATTGCTTTGTTTGTTCTCAGAATGAAAACAGCTGGAAGAAAATTGTCATTTTTTGTTGCTTTTTTTCTTCCTAGCTTCATATGTTTTCAGCTGTCGTATGTCACTTTAATTCATACAGATGCAAAATAAAAAGCAAATCATTGTGTCTGATCTTCTTCACATCTGAAAAAGTAAAACAATTTTTTCCCCTCTAAGAAATTCAACAAACTGAACAATGTGTAGTTTACCATTTACCTTCTAATTTTCAAACAAAAGAAAGAAGCTCAATTATCAGACCAACCTTGGTCTCATTCTTAAATTACAATGAATCAGAACATGCTGTGTTGCTTTTGGGGATTTTTTTTCTTTCTGCTATATAGAGTCCCAGCAAATCATAACAAACATAAAAAAAATGTCACATTGATGCTTCAAAGAAGAACTGAAATCACATCTGAAAATATTGATGCTGCATTAATATTATTTAGGGAAGCACTTCCAGACAAGAGAGCAGAGAGCTATTTCTCTGGCTGAAAACGTGAATAACCTGTTTGATGGGTTTTTGTTTGGATAAAATGCCAGAAGATGCTATGAGAGCAAGTGACACACAATCATAATAGTATGAACCTGAACTGTTTATACAACAAGCATATTTTTATGACCTTCTTTCACCTGATGTTAGCTTAAAAGCACTTTAAAGCTTTCCTTTGATAGCTTGGCTGGGGTATTCATAAGTGAATTCATTTGTATGTTTACCTGCTCTTTATTTATTTATTTTTTTATGGCCAGGTTTCTTCCTGCCTCTACATTACAGTTTGTCCTTTTTATTTCAAGCATGTTTAAGATGAAGAAGCACACATCCACAGTCCAGAAACATTGGGCTGACTTACCAAGTCAATAACCAGCATTGTGGCTCTGTGGGTGAGTGGCAAAGTGTGGAGGCAGGAGGCAGGCACGGGAAAATAAACAGGTTTTACAAAAAAAGACAAAAAACTAGAAAAATGCCAAATCTGACACAGAAGGATTTACGAGTACAGCAGAGAACTTAGTTACTGGAATGCTAAACAGGTGAGTTAATGAGCAGAGAAGAGGTAGGTGAGGAATGACTGGAGCTGCTACACCGAGGGAAGGTAATTAATTATCACAGACAGTATAGAGATTATTATTACCATCTATAAACAAAAGGGGAAAATCCCTTTTGCTAGGAAAAAAAATAACAGAGGACTAAACCCAGATTTACAAAGAAAAGAAACAATTAAAATGAAGGAAATACTCAATGCAATATGGC
This sequence comes from Micropoecilia bifurca, assembly GCA_903067075.1. Classification (NCBI taxonomy): domain Eukaryota; kingdom Metazoa; phylum Chordata; class Actinopteri; order Cyprinodontiformes; family Poeciliidae; genus Micropoecilia; species Micropoecilia bifurca. The sequence continues at coordinate 20,781 of CAEGAF010023960.1, forward strand.
AGAATAATAATTAACAACCCAGGAAAGAACAGAAGGAAATCGAAGAGTCTTGGATCCCCAAGTAAAGGAAAAACAAAACCCAAAGGTCATGGAATATTAATTTTCAATTGTTCTTTTTTACTTTTGAAATGTTTTCTTTTTATGCTTCTTCAAGTGCAGTTAACATCATTTTTATTTAAGGGGGCAGAATTATGCAGAATCTACTTTTTTGAACTTTACATCATGTTATAAAGTTAATCTTTTATCAAGAACATTCGTGGAGTGTTGGCTTGAGACTTTCATGCATGTTTGAGGAATCATTTTGTCTCCCATGGCAACCAGTCAGCTGTGCAAAACGTCTGGGTGAACTGACGGTAACATAATTACTTGATATTAGGGATGTGCCGATCAAGTTTTTTTCTCCCGATACCGATCACCCCTGAGGGCCGATCGCCTATTCCGATCCCCGATACCGATCACATAATTATTATTATTATTATTTTTTTTTTATCATAAACACTACTGTTACATCATGTGGAAAAAGGAACCATGAATTCACCTTAATTTAGACAAAAACATGTTTTTAATAACTTTTCCAAGAAGAAAACTAAACAAAACAGGCATTGTGCAAATTGTACTGCTATCAATAATACTATCTTTAACAGACTGAAAACATATGAAGGCTCTGAAGAGGCTAAATAATGCAAAGAGCCAAAATAAAATCTCTCAACATTGCCAAAAAATTCAAGTATAAAATTAACTTTCAAAGGCAAATACAGGATCCATTAAGATAAAAAATCCAGAGTTACTGAATGAAAACGTCCTGTTAGCATGGCGGTTAGCTGATTACTGCTAGCTCTGATTGGCTGTTTCTGATTGAACGGAGTAACAGGGAGGAGATCGATTATTTTTTTTTAGAGATTAACTGTCTCGTGTTAGGACAGCGAAGTTTTTAATATGTATGTAAAATGTATTTTTTTTAGTTAGATGCTGCAGCTTTAAACAGGTTCGGCGTGAGAGTCACTACCAGGTGGAGCAGAAGCGGCTCCGTGTCAAATATTACTAAATATTAAATATTACTACCTGTAGCAGAGCAGCGGTTCAACAGCAGAACCAGCGTCTTACATCGCAGCTCCAAGACTTAAATCATTTAGCGGGTTATTTGTTTAGCTTTCNCCGTCATGCTAATCCGGGTGAGTGTTTGTAGCTGCGCTGCTTTACCTGCTGTCTGATCCTCCGTGTCTTTTTACTGCAGGGAGCCTGATGTAGCCAAACTCTGCCATTGTTTTTATGTCTATTAGCGTCGTTGTGTTGATGCATTTTGACCTGCTTCAATTTTCCGCCGCAACACGCAAACGTCCTCATTCACTCAGTGCGTTATAGTTACACATCGCTTAGCATTTGTTGCTGCGCGTTTGCACCGTATGAAGGAAAGACGAGACCAGCTGGACAGACAAGCTGGGAAATGAGATGCAGGTGATCGGTAACAGAGCCAATGATCGCCGATCCCGATCATCACCGATTTCACGGAAATTGGACGATTATGATCGGTGACCGATCGATCGGCACACCTCTACTTGATTGTGGTATAAAATTTCAATATGTGCCTGGAAAATACAATGTACTGCCCCTTTAAACTCACTTGGATAAAACAAAAAGAAAAACAGAGATGTTCTCCTAGCTTTGCAGCATCCCTAATCACACACATGACAAATACCAGAAGAAAGTCATAGCAAACTGAGGAAAAACTAGATGTGTACAAAACATACTACGCATAATTGATAAAGTTTTCTAAGAGTTTGGTTGAAAAATCTTAGGTGACAAAGTGATTAAATATGTTGTTTGCAGCTGTGTTTACAGTAAAATCTGAAATGAAAGAGCTTTTTTTTTTGTCGGAATTGATGAGAAGATTGGAGATGGTTTCTTTGAGGGGCCACGCTGTCCCCTCGGCTCGTCCTCCCAACGGTGCCAGATTTCTGCCACTGCGGTGGCAGAGATCTGGCCACCGATGGGATGGGAGCGCCACCGATAAGGTGGCGCTCCCATCCTGGGCTTTCCCCATCAGCACAGGGTGGAAAAACAGAAAGAGCCATCTGCAATTCACCCAGACGCTGGGCCTCATCTGGCCCTGTCAGCAGGCCGAAAGAGTCAAACTAAATCTGGCGTAAACACCTCAAACCTGAGTGCATCCCACAATGCAGAGGGACAGTAATAACTGAAATATTGACTCGCAAACATAAAAATAAAAAAAGACACATTTTTCACCTCAACCACCCTGACATCGTTTCCGCTAAACGAGACGTTTTCCTGGAATAACTCCGGCATCTCCAACCTCACCTGCTGTCTGCAAAAGTTAGAATCAGACTGAAAAAGTAAAAACCTCCATATTTCTTTTTCCCCATCTTCATTTCAGATTTTTCTCAGCTGGACCTTAGGCTCTGGTATGAGCATCCTGCTTGTGGTGCTTCTATGATGTGCTGGCGCCCTCTGCTGCCAGCTGGAGAGAATGCCTTTTGCTCTTCCTTTTTCTTTTTTTTTTGGAGCAATCTCATTAAATGAGTGTTGCTTTCCTCCTGCAGCTGTTCCGCAACCATACGGCGCACAGATTGAGTGGCCCCTCTTTCTGTTTTACGCGCCGCCTCGCAGCAGAGTTAATGCGTTTTATGGGTCCACAAGGGCAAAAGCAGTCGGTGGTGTAAAGAAAAAGGGCAACTGTTGCTATATCTGCTGTAAGTGATGCACATTTTACACACAAAGGGTCATTTCTTTTAGAGCAACATGGCTGAGGAAACGTATTTTTTATTTAGTGGCTTGACTTTAACCCCCCGTAGCCAATCAGATTTTTCCGTACCCCTTATTTAATTTTGGCCCGCTCTGACAGACAGCCTCGCACGCGATTCCTGCCTTGCTTCCCTATTACAGTCCATCTTAGAGCCAATTTGCTGTGATATTTCGAAATGCAGAGGAACCAGCTGACAATAATGAAGCCAAAATAAGTCGAGCTTATTATACGGTGCAGCAGGCGACCCGTCCTGGTTTTTTTTCCACACAACAGTCATTTCTCAGGTAAAAATATGCCAATCTTCATGGATTGACTTGCTGGGATACATCCTTGTTAGTGCAGCAGGGTGAGGCACGGTGTGTGTGTGTGTGTGTGTGTGTGTGTGTGTGTGTGTGTGTGTGTGTGTGTGTGTGTGTGTGTGTGTGTGTGTGTGTAGGCGTGTGCGTGCGTGCATGTGTGTGTGTGTGTGTATGTAGGCGTGTGCGTGTGTGTGTGTGCTGCTGAAGATTCCCGTAGCTCATGTGTCTGAATGTCACACTAAGAGCTAACACAATATAATAAGCAAGAAAAAAAAAAGTTTGGTGGGAAATCATTTTTTGCAACTTCATTATTGACACAAGGCTTTAAATTAAGAGGTTATTTCAAAGTTTTGAAACTTTTTGAGGTCAGACAAAGTTTTAACCTATTATGTGGTAAAAACATTTCAGTTTGAAAAAGAAATCCAAAATGTGTCCAACTAATGGTGAACTAAATAGATTCATGATTAGTTCAATATGTTGGTCTAAATGCATTGTAATTTTCCTACTGGCTAAAAAATGTTTGCAGTACGTGAAAACTCATAATTACTTTCAAAACTATATAGAAAATACAGAAGTATGACTTTTTCAAGTCAATTACCAGAATAATTAAAATGTTTAATAATTTCATAGTCTCCTGAGAGGCGTCTGTGCATGCAGGTGATGCTTAAATCTTGGACATGCACTCGTTCCGCTCTGTGCTGAGTTAAAGACAGACGAGAAAATCACACATCACCCTTTCACTCAGAAGGTTTAGCGTTGGTTATATTTGAAATACGGACTCGTCTTTACACAGAATGTGAGGTTTCCAGAGGTCAACCACAGTAGTTCTACGAGGATCTTTCTTTATTCCTTTTTACTGTGCTTTGGATCACTTTGGAAGAGCCCCTCCCCTCCACCCATAGGCTGCCGTTAACCTCGATTCAAGAGTCTTTGAGTTGACCCCCATTAAGAACTGCAGTGGAAATGGTACTTTATGATGCCTGTGTTCCTTCTCAACACGCCTCTAGCTGTACGGTGTATTCCGACAAAAGGTGGCCTTAGATTCAGCATTTGTGCTCAGATCTTTTAACATTGTCTCACTTAATATCCTCAGTGCTGCACATTCAGTTCATATGTTGTAATCAATATCTGAAATTCGGTATTCTGCATTATGAACACTTTTGATTTCTCGTTTTTTTCTGTACTTGATGATTTTTTTGATCATCTGAGGATAAGATATTAGTGCTGTATACACAGTTAATATGTGTGCCTAATGTGTCAAATAATAATAGCTGATCAGAAAGTACGTCATACTGCCTTTAGTTGGAGCCACTTAGTTGAGGTGAGTACCTTCATCAGCACTGAGAATGTAACTGCCTAGTGTATCTAGTGATTAAATACTAGTGTCTGGATGTTGTCTGGATGCTGGTAGTTGGGGATGTGTGCCTCTACTGTTCGCGTTTCGCGAACCCTGTGATGCTCTTTGACCGGCAGAGATCATCGGAGGTGCGTATTGAGCTAAATTCGATTGTTAGTGGTGGTTTTCCAGAAAATTGCGAGAGTTATTTTGCTCTTTCTGAAATTGGTTGGCTGAGTTCCTGGCTAGCTCTCATTAAACATCTAGCCATCCTGAACAATTGACTTACAAGCTCCCTTGCACACAACCAGCCCTGTGCTCAGTTACTTGGGTCTGCGAGCAATTAGTCTGTGTTTATCTCCGTTTCCTGCTTTCATTTGATCCGTGCTCGGAGAGAGACAGGGACAGCTGGGGTTTGTAGGTTGCTTCCTTTTGTGAACAGACAAAAAGGTCGAATGCGTGCAAAGGCATACAGAAGAGAAGGAGGTGAGCTGAAACATTGTGGCACAGGCTCGCACATCTGAAAGTCATTGGAAGAGCAACATATCCCCTCCTCGCTGCCTTCTCGGTTTCTCCCTGGAGCTCAGTTCCCCTGTTAAACCATAGCCTGCTGACATGTATTTGGAAATTGGTTCCAAATGAAACCCTGGTTTAAAACTGAGACCATAGGGCTGGGTCTGTTTTTTTTTTTGTATGTGTGTTTTCCACATTAGTATCCAGTTTTTGTCGTCATCAAATAACGTTGAAAGACAATAATGAGTACAGTCAATGTACATGACAATCGGATAGCTTACAGGTCAAATATCTTGATATTCAAGCAGCTCAATTAATCAGTTTGGCCTCAGCAATGCTTCTGTCACAGCCTGCAGTCAATCGCCATGGTTACCAATGGCTTTCCTCGCTTCTAGAGGGATGTAAACACACCAGCTCCACACACAACTTGACTGCATAGAGTCATCGATTGCCATGGTTACGTGCATTTATCTTTTTGCTTTCCCATTAGATTTTCAATTTGTTGTTTTATGTTGGTATGTACATAAAAGCAGATAAATGTTTAGTTTATAAATTAACATTGTATATTACCTTATAATCTTTGCAAGAGTTGTTTTATTTTCTATTCAACATTTCTTTCTAAAATGTGTTAACCTTGCTATATAATAAATTAGGAAAAATGGCTGTTTAACATAAGGTGAGGCTTAATTTTAAATGTAAAAAAAGAAACAGCATTTCATAAAAGATATAAATTTATGATTTTTCGTCCGCTTCCTGTGAACAGACACCCTAAAAGACAGGAATTCCTGTCATCGCAGCTCGTCAAGGATGTTAATTGAAGTCGCCTAGATGGATTGGAGTATAATGTACCACATGTGCGCCTTGTGTAGTTCTCCGTTTCCCTGTATCAGCAGGCCGAGAAGCTCTGGATAACTTGATTTCCTGGCTGAGGCCAAGATGGGACTCGGGTCTCTATTATCTGAGAATCAAAGACGGAGCTACAAGTCTAATATTTGTGTGGAGAGCAGGAAATGACCTTTGTGTTGCTGCACTATACAGCCTGGGGAAAGAAAGAGAGGAACATGCACTATGTTGTGTCGTGTCAGGCCTTTGGCTCCTGCTGCTTGCAGCAGTGAAAAAGGAGAGAACAAATAGTTTACCAGAAAAAACATTTAAGGGAACTCAGTCCTTCAATCATCAGCTTTCCTCTTAAGAGCAAAGCAATATTTAACAATTTTGAAGTTAAGCTTTTCTTTACTTTAGTCAGAGTACCATGTCACTATTGGGTATCAGTGACATAAAAATGCACAATCCTAGGTAAATTATTTTCCATTATTCCAACCTAAACATCCTACTGTAGCATAAACCCCAACCTAGGCAAGATACCACAGATGTTCGGGCAAGTTGAGAGATTCTGTGACATAAAAGTCGCATACAGGACATAGACACTGCTACTACAGAATTAATGCAAGCGTTATTCAGCAGTGACCCACAAATATTACTTTATTCTTCACTATGTTACTCCAACACTCTGTCTGCACTGATGAAGATTTGATCGCTGTCTCATTCCGAACGCTTACGGTCTGTATAGGTTTTTATAGATATCTGTAAGAGGGATAGCTTTACTGTTGGTTATCAGTGCTTTTCAGCCCAACCTCAGGATCAAAACAACCTTTAAGTGTAAACAGGAACATAGACCTATTACTTGATGTCACAAGTGTCCTGTGTCTGTATCTTTTTAAAAGATCATCAATGCTGCACTGAGGCAAAGTGTGAAAGTCACAGAAAATATACAGTTGCAATATTACACTGATGGTAGATGACACCGTGTAGTGACTTCTAATGACTTTTAGAACAGCCAACTGCTGCTTTCCTTACTGAGTGAATACTGAAACCTGGTCTAACAACAAATAATAGTTCATTTATTGCAATATGTTTGAATAGCAAGCTGTCTACATGCAATATTTTGTTTTTACATTGTTCTTGGCACCGATATCGCAGCGATCCGTTTTCTGCCAATCAGTTCAGTGCACATGTGCGGACATTCAGAATGTAAACCTCGGCTGTTGCAGAAAGTGGAAGGTTTCCATGTTTCTCTTGGCATGCCCGGCATACTTTTTTCTTTCTTTCTTTTTTTCTTTCCTTCTTTTTTTGAAACCGAGCACTTTGGAGTTGTTTCCTGGCATCGAGAGCATGCACTGCTGCAGTCAGTAGGAGAGCTGTTGAGCTACCAGTCAGAACCAATGAACACAAAACATTTGTATTTCACTCCCTCGAAAGAACATCCACAATGGGCGCTGTCGTTTTGCAGAGGTATGTCCACTTCAGTCTCGAGAGCGACGCTGCCTCCACTTGTGGAGCTTTGGTGCAGCCAGGCAGCTCCGGGGCCTCCATGGGCGTCTTCTGCTCTGTTTGATCTTGCGGGAAAGCGGTACTGAACAAGAGAGAAATCAGAGTGAGACTGCAGGAGTCTTCAGACACAACACTACATCATGTTTCTGTTCAAAAAGAAATCGGAGGATGTTTCATCCTCCAGTTTTTATTTATCCACCTTTCTTTGTTCTGGAAGCAACTCTCCTTAAACAAAGTAATTCTAAATAAACACCTTTTCTATAACCGTCATCTATTCTGCCTGATTAAGAGTCGCAGTTCAAGAAGAACTAAAGGAAAACCTTACACCTGCCTGCTGTTTTATAGTCCTCGATGGTATTATCAGTAGGCCACTAACTTAGCCTTTTCAGTTGTGCTCAAGTCTGTGTGTTGTGTATAAATACACTCCAGGCGGTGATTTGATACCCCAAACTACTTGTTTCAGTTTAGTTGGATTTGGTCCCTGTAAGCTCTTGAAACTCTGCTGTCTGGGCAAAGCGATGGCCATCGGGGACATGGCCAGGCGTAGGCATGTGTGTGGGAAGTGAGCAAGGCAGGCAAGCTGTCACTTAGCATTACAGCACCACAGGCTCCCCGTGGGTGATATGAGGAGAGAGGAAAGTGATAAGACAAGAGAGAAAGAAGGCTATGAAGGAGAAAACAGGAGTGAGGCAAAGCAAATACAGCAGCCCACACAACACACACACACGCACACACACCCTGCCCCCAGCAACAAAGAGTCTAGGAAACCTGCTGTTTGTTTTTCTTCTGATTAGACCAACCACAGAGGATAAGCCCACCTGACAAGACCTGACTGCTGGCCCTCTGAAAGGAATATCTAAAGAAACCATACACAAAAGAAGGGGCTAAAAACTTCTGGCTTATGTAGTAGGGAGATCACCACCACCCAACTACATTTTCTGTTTATATAATTATTAGCTTCTTTGTACATAGTCATCCTGTTCAAATATGACAGCAATTTGTGAGATTTTATTTCCATAATTATATTTTTTGAGCTTGAACTTGCTTTAGAAGCTTGGAAGTATGTTTGGCTCTTGGCCGTTAGCTTTAGCCTCAGTTTGTTGCAGCTCAGGATATGGAGTCTAATTGGTCCAAAATCGGCTTTGCTAGCCTACTTTGGCTCTTTTCACTCGCAACAATTCTTTTGAAGCATTTACTTTTTGCCTTATAGTAGATGATGGAATTGAATTTAATGTTTTACGTAATGTGCTTTGACAGAATTTTTAGTTGATATTCTGTCTGTTCACATAAAAAAAGGAAAAAGAAAATTAGATCATAACTCAGAAGGGGCGCAGCGAGACTGGAGTTGTTTTCAGTGACTGTAATTAGTTCCTAAGTAGGCCCGGTTCTGTTTCCCTGACTCCCCCGTCGTCAGATTCAGGTATCTGCAGACTGAGATTTGAACCACCCATTTCAGGCTACACACCGACTCCATAAACACAAAGCAGTAAACAAGTACAACATAGCTGCGGCCATAGCAGGCACCACTCACTCCATTGGAAACTTCTGCTCTAAAAACAAACATGTTTTGTGTGGCGTTCTCCCTGTTGTTTCAGTATGGCAGCGCGTTCAGCCAGACCTTCTTATGCACTGGCACTGGCTTGGGGCTAAAAGTGTTGCTAAGCCAATTATGTCTTCATGGATGCTAACACAGTGGCACTACGGAGAGCAATCGCCTTTGTTTATAAGCCTCTGTTATGCTATGATAGAAAGGTTACCTCTGTTTAGCTCTGGAGCTGCCAAATTTGGTTAAATACTGCGGGGTACAGGAGCCCATTTTAGCTGGCAGCCTTCTTAAGCCATTGTGAGATGTGACATAATTATATACACACAAGTGTTTTCTGTTTGGACTTTGGGTCCTCTGTGCTGAGGGGAGTGGCAGAATGTAAACATTGGCTGGGTGGCCCTCTCTTTGTGCTGGGCTCGAGCCTTTTTAGTCTGTAAGCATTCACACTTGGTGTTTAAAGGTCTGCTTCATTCTGCTCACTTTCTCCTGCAGAAACCTTTCAAACACTTCGCCGCTTGCTTTGCTCACATATTTGATATTGAACTGAAATGCTTTGAGGTCAGAGTTAACAAATATACTACGTGGTCTTCTTGGGTCATTGATATGGTAAATTACCTTTTCAGCCATTTACCATGCGTAGCTCTCTATCAAGTCCAGACGCCAAAGCAACTGCATTCAGTTATTCTCACACACACATGCACACGCACACATACTGATGGTGGCAAGCTTCTGAATTTTAGTCACACCTAAAGTCTGGCCAAAGTGAGGCTGGCATTCAAGCCCTCTGACCACCACCAGCAGAATGAAGTAACTGAATTAAGTAACATTAAAGCCACATTATACTATATGTGTGTATATGTGTATACATTATACTGTGTTACCTTCAGATGTTAAAAAAATATGTCAAATATGACTTAAAAGAGATTTGACCTTGTAATTTAACAGCTTCAAATTGAGTCTCTGTCTCTTTAAGAAACTCCTGCTCTTTCTGAATCTCCGCCTTCAGGAAGTCATCACAACATCGCTCCTCTTTGACAATTTTTTCTACCGTTTCACTAAGAAGTAGTTAGTATATTGAGCTCAGCAGATTTTCCACCAGGTGTTTGCTAATTGCAGTGGCTAGTCTGAAGGAGCTGACTGGGGGGAATTTTCTGAGAGGGCTGCTTTGTAATGCAGATGCTCGGAAGCTGAGAAACTGCCATTCAGAGGAGGAACTTCATCCTTGAAGTTGGCACTCTGTCCTTTCTAGCATTTTGTGTGGCTGAATGGTTGCCATGGGAGACTAAAGGATTTTTCAAACATTCATAAAATGATCAAAGCAACACTACAAGTATGTTTTTGATGACTGAATAACATTATAACATGATGCAAAGCTCAAAAAAGCTGATTTTATGTAATGCTGCCCCTTGAAATTACAAACAAGCAGACTATTATTAGATGACTTGTGAAAGAAATTGGCAGAACTGGATTTTTTTGTAGGGAAATCACATTATAGAGGGCTGGATTCAAATGTAGATCACACTTTTTAGATTTTTGTCAGTAATAAACTGAAAGCATGCATCGTTCTCCTTCCACTCTACAGTCGTGCACTACTTGTGTTGGCGTAACACATACTGCACGTTCTCAGTAAAATAAATAGAATTTTGTAGGTGTAATGTTACAAAATGTGAAAAAGCCAAAAGGAACACACAGTTCTTGTAAAATATTAGATCACTGATTCCTTTAAGATTTTAATAATGAGTTAAGAAGCTCTTTTACACGCTTATTCAATTGCATGTTTTACTTAATGAAAATTAGTCATTGGATGTTTATTCAGGTTTCAAAGTCGTCTGTACAATATGAAATGAGCAACCTAAAGTACTTCTCCTTTTATTTCCTTTTCACTAATGAAGTGCTGTGTTGTACTTTGGTGTATTACGGTAAAATGAAAGAAAAAAACAAACATAATTACAATCACTCTAACAGTTAGGCTTCAATAACTGAATATCTTTTGTGTATATCAAATCTTCTGTCCATCAGTCTATCCATCAAGCATCTATAGTCTGTGATTTTTAAACTACTTTCAGTTGCTAAAAAAAAATTCAAGTCCAAATTCCAGACTTTTCCATGCAGTTTACTGCATGGAAAAGTAATAAGATTGTTCAAAGGACATAGTCTCATTTCTACAAAAAAATAAATAAATAATGGAACATTAATACTCATTACTTCAAAAATATATTGCATAAATTTGCATTGAAGTTTTGATTTTATTATTTAAAACAGAATAAAAGGCATAGCAATTTGACTTGATTTTTTTTTCTGTGTGGAAAATGGTCACACAGAGCTTCTCAAAAGGGAAATGTTCCTCTGTTTGCTTTGTTAAAACTTACCCTGACCGCTAAAATGACATAAATGCTAAATTAAATCAAATGTTATGCAAGTCAGGTTAACACATCCTACGTTGAGTTGTGTGAGACAGCCAGAATGCTCCACAGCTTTTCCCTAGGACTGCGCCTCACCTGATCTCAGGAAATCCTGATTTATTCAAACATCTTGGAGACAAATTTATTCGGCAGTCTGAACACGTCAAGTCTGTGGCATCTTTGAGGTCAGACCAGCATCAGGGCTGCTGTCTGTGCGAGTCATAAAGCCGGCAGCCAAACTTCAGAGGGCAAAGAAACTGACTGAAACAGATAAAGAGCGGGGTTGAATGAGGTCAGGCTGAAAGAGCTTACCGATGCATAAAACGGAGCGATAAGAAGCAACCGAGAGGACACATTGACTGGACATAAAGGGGGAAATGGCAGAAGGAGGAAGCCTGGAGAGGACAGAGAGAAAATAAACTTTGAACAAGAGGGAGAGAGGTGAGGTTGCTCGAGTCTTAAGAGTTTGCCTCTCTGAAGAAAAACATCTCTGTGCTGCTTCCCTGCTGGCATCTGCCAACACCGCTGAACACAGCCGAAGCCCATCTGAGGAGCTCTGTTGTCAGCCTTCCAACCCTGCCACACACACACACACTCATGCACACACACCACCCGACCGCACACTACCCTACACCACTAAGTCGAGGGAGTGAAACAAACAGTACAGTAGCAGGCTCAGAGGCTTGAAGTCAGAGACGGAGCGAGAAGGAACCCACACAAAGACCTGCAGGATAAAGAAAGCCGAAACATTTCAGTGGCACAGCACAGATCATTAACCGTCCGCCGTGTTTGGAGGAGACTTTGACATTCTTTGCTTACCGGAGCTTTCACAAACTGACGGCAGGAGGATGATCAAGTCAAGTTGGTTTTATGTCAAGTTCAAGTACAACGAGAAGGTGAGTTCTGTGCAGTTCCTTTTTTTCTATACTCCACAACATGCCATGGCGAATACCTGTGCATACGACCATCGGACATGTTGCACACACTCTCTGCAGCCAATAGACAACTTTAATGTCTTGCTGCTTAGTTTGCTCCATGTTCAGGTACTACTGTACTTTGGCTGTATTGATGTGCAGCGCTTGTATTTAATATGTTACTTCATGACATATTGCTGTCCTAATTCAGCAATGAAGTAAATGAACGTAAAACCTTCTGTTTTATGAATGTAATATTTTGTCCACATTGACCCCCCCACCTCCCAGTTTAGTCGTGACACGTCGTGATGTAGCACAGCGATAAAGTTTGAGTGCTCACAGTGATGTCATTGTCTGGACATTAGATCCTGTATTATGCACTGTGATGAAAACATCTACAGTTTCTGCAGCCAGACATAATCTGAATTGGCCGGTAGAAACCGTCTGGACTGTATTCCTTGTTTTGTCTCTCCAATGGTTTTGACGCTAACTGATCAAGTTCTGCGTTCAGCATCAGGTGTCTGCCCCGTTGGCTTGACAAAGCTATCTCATTACATCAAACACGGCCGAACAGCACCCCTGCTCAGTGCTAGTGCAACTGTACCTCTTCAAAGCGAGTTGAAACAAGCATAATTTAAAAAAAAAACCTTATGAGATCCCATGTGGCCACATGGGAGCATCTGTCAGTCCCCGAGGTGCTTTCTTTCCATCTGGTCTTCCATTTTGTACTTAAGCAGCTTTGAGGTGCAGAAGTGAGAAGATGGCCGTTATGTTTTTACAACTCTGATCTGTTTCAATGCTCTGTGACACTTAAAAGATGTTACAAAAATCAGGATACCTGCACCACGATTAGGCCATGGTGTGTTTAGAGTCGTGTATATTCAAAGTTTACAATCACATGCAGAACTTTGTACGTCAGCCAAAAGGTTGAATGTGTTGGATTTTCGCTTCGCAATCTTCGTAAAAGTCAGATTTGTGAAGTACGTAACAATGTCTGCAGAAATCCCTCAACATCACCTATGGATCTCTGCTACTCCAGTCTTTACTATGTTTAAAACAGAAAACTGTTTATGTGATGGAGAACAGGGGTTCCATCCCATATTGATCATTGACATGTTATTTATTTACTGTTTAAATGTGTTTGTGTTCTTTATTTCAGTTACATTGTGACATTTAGTAAATATTCTTTTGGGTAGGGAGACTGGCCATCTTTCCTGTTCAGAGAGTGTGGGGGAAAATGTCAGTTTGTTTCTGATTGGTTTAATTTGAGTTGATTGATTGATTGATTGTTTGAGTGCTTGCCTTTCTGGGTGTGTCTCAGCCAGGTGGAGCTGAGAGGGAGACAAATGCTCTTGGAGCAAACCATCTTCCACTGAGAGGGTCAATACTCTTAGGATTTATATTTAGTTGCAGTTACTTTTTAATTGACCTTATATAAGTTTAGTTTTAATCAATTGCATGCATGTAAATATTTGTTGGATCATTTATTGTCTTTTTGGGATATGTAAATAGTGTGTTTCTTGTTTGTCTTGTTTTTGATCACCCCTTACCTGGAGTAAGTGTTGTAACTTGCCTCAGGTACAAATGTAAGCTGTTTGGTTCACTGAAGGAGGAGAGAAGGTGTTGGTGTTTACCATGAGCATGAAATAAAACCCACCTCAAAAGACATCAAGCTGCCTCACTTTTTTCATCAACGCAGAGCCTCCGCCGGTCAAAAGTGACAGTTTAGTTTATTATTTTTAGAAATTGTGGGGTACTCATTACCTTAGATCAACATTTAGCTCCTTCTGTAAACTGTGGAGTACTTTTTTACTTTAGACCAACATTTAACTTTATACTTTTAATATCGGAGCAAAACTCCTTACAAATCTGTCCTTCTAGTTCATGTAAAGCAATTTGAACTGAACTGCCTTCTTGCTAAAAATGTGCTATATAGATAAAATTACTAGGGATGCACAAAATTATCAGTATGTTATTGGACAATATTAGGTGTAAAATTTTATATTGGACCTCAACCATTCTGTCAAAATAATTCACTGATATAAAAGTGATATAAAACCAATGACAATCAATTAATCAAATGTTATTTGTGTAGCACATTTCAGCAGCAAGGCCTGTCAATTTGCTTTACATCATAACAAACACAAAAACACAAAGTCAGGCAGCATAGAATCAACAATCAAAACAATACATTAAGTGAAGTGTCATCGTTAAATTCGTAATTGATTACATTTTGTAAAATGGCTCTTTTACAAAATGCTGAACATGTAATTACCATTTCTTTAGTTTAGAGTTTGCTACCCCAAAAGCAGAAAGACAAATGTTTCTTTAAAACAGAAACAATAGCAGAGACAAGTTTAAGCGAGCATGGGTGTTTTCTGGCTGTGACTAGTGTAAAAGTGAAAGAAAAGAGGTTAGTGTCATACCCAATACGCTCTGCAAAACAGGTGAGAACATTTTCTCTTCACATTTGATTAAAGGGAGGAGGAGGAGAATAATAGAGGGAATTGAAATCGAAGAAGGTGAGAAAGGATGGTTTGGGGGATTTTTTTTTGTTTGTTCAATTTTAGGTGTGAAGAAAAAAAAAGAATGGTCATGTTGAGATATAACGATATTTGTTTAGCTCTAATTAGCACCTTCTGGATCAATTGCAGGAGCTTGAGAATGCACTGACAGTGCTGCGAAAAAATCTTTGCACCCCTTGCAGACTCCTCATGTTTGGCTTTTATATGTCCCATTTAAATGTTTCACTTGATCAAACAAAATTCAAATCAAGAGAGAAATATATCCAAACCAATTAAGTTTTTATTTTACCTCATGTTGTCAGACGTTTTCCAATTTAAGTGGTTTCTTGATTCTGTAAATCTGGATATAGTCAGACCTGGGTGTTCGTAGTAAAATCGAACCAAAATGTGTATAATCACAGCTAATTCACAGTATAACAAAGAAGATGTATATCTTCGTCCCGTTGCGATTCTGAAAGATGTTGCTGATGATCCGAACCTTTCAGATTTGATAACGTGGTTAGAGGAATATGAATATAGAAGAGAATATGCAGTGGTCTGCTTTCCTGCTCCCAGCTGTATTGCCTCAGGAGCAACCAGCCACTGTGCGATTACTGTCTGATTGACAGGCTCGCTCTCAACAGAGTGGGAATAGGAAGTGACCTTAAACAAGCACTGCCATTTTTGAGTGCCTGCCCGCCCCATCAGCTCCTCGGCTCTCTAGCCGAGAGGAGGGGTACAGAGCTTTGTTGCCTCTGGGTCAAGAACACAGGGTCATCCAACTATGGGGTAAGGGTAATTGCTACCCCTGTGTGTGGGCTTGCGTCCTGAAGTGAGAGTGGGTTGCAGCGGCTGATTGGGAGGCAGGAGGTAGGTTGTATTTCTCTCAGTGGAAAGAGAGCACAGCACCGAGGTCCTGCTCTGTGTGTCTGTTCACTGCTCTTTGTCTGCTTAGACTGGGCCAGGAACCCCAATGGGCCAACTCTGGGGCCACAAAGGGCAAACAGCGACCTGCCTCACTCTGGACTAATTCAATTTAACACATACTGTTGTGTTATTGAAGTGGTAACTCTGGCCTTTCTCTTGGCCAGATGGCGGTTTTCTGAAATAAAGCTTTTTATTGTAAGCCTCTTTGTTGATGGTTGATCTAAGGTACACTGCCGAAAGTAGTACATCTAAACTGTATAATAGCTTTATTTAAAGTGGATGAGAAGTAAGATAAATGCTACACACAATAGTCTTTGCATGTCTAATAGAGCTATTTGATCATTAATCACTGATCAAAGGTTTAACATGTAACTTTTACAAAAATGTGTTTGTTTTTTTTGTTAAAACTGTCGCCATGTGACATGTACATTAAGAGACGGATAATCTGTGAAAATAAGTTTCTGCACCTCCACATAATTACATAAAACTGTTGTGTGTAAATGTAAAATAGTTTCAGCAACTTGGCTGTCCTCAAGCCTAACAGCAACATTCTTGTACAAACACCTTATCCGAAAACTGTCTGCAACTCCGAGGCGCCCATATGATACTTCAAAAAAAAGCTGAATAAGACGTCTAGCATAAATACAGCAGAGGGCTTGATTAGATTATGTTGTGTTTTTCTTCTCCCCATGCCGACAAAAGGGTTGTGCATTGACTTTCTATTTACTCTGGTTACATTCGGGGCTTGGCTTGTTGAACGTAGCGGGTGAATATAATGACCATAATGAATGTGAACGAGAGGGAGTGGGTTGAGGACTGTCATTAAGAGGTTTGTTGCAGTGAGGGATGATGCCACAGTATGCAACAATATAAAAGAGATGCCCTGTGCAAATTCCTCCTGGGTGGTATCATCTGTCTCAGACATAAACCCGGAGAGTTTAAACCAAAGATATACATTCCTGTGGGTCTTTTGGCAGAGAGAGAGAGAGAGAGAAAAAATAACTCCTTAGGTTCTGTGGGAGTGTGTTGTTGGGTGGTTTGCCTCCGTCTGTAGTTTGTAGTTGAGCGCTTCAGAGCATTTCTAATATGTTGCCATCCCAACTGAAAGAGCCGTTCCCATTTTCTCAAATAATTTATGAGGTAATCTGCATGAAAGTTTTATCCCCCCCTGCCTATTCATTCACGCTTAGAGGATTTTAATGAGTTTATTGGAGTCATCTCAGCCAAACCAGTTTAACTTATTTATGCTTAAAAGCTAAAGCACTAAGAAGCTTACAGAACTTTCGACCTCTGTGACACTTGACGCAAAGCGGCCTGTTTTATTTTCTTCTTTCTTTCCACTTCTGTCCCAGAAAAGCATTCCTGCTACACACGCTCATTGAAATTCTAAGAAAGTACCCCACGGCTTGCTGAAGGGATTACTGGTAAATCCTCACAAACTCCAGATGTTTTCCCAGACAGCTCAGAGCAAGAAAACACCTCCCATCCCCTGTAAACATCTGTCAGACAAAAGCCTCCGCCACAGAGTAGACAACAGAAGCTTTAGAGCGAGTGAAGTAGTCAGATTTTTACTCCGTTAAATCTATTGTAATTCCTAATGAGATGAGTGACTTTGAAAAATGTGTTGTTTGCCCGTTCATGGTTGGCTTCAAAGTGTAAAGTATATACGCAATAGATGAAAAGCCAAATGGGCGAGAAAGCTCGGGCCGATTGTTAAGCCTTAGATCCAGTCTGGCTTTTGTTCTTGCCATGGAACAGTGGATCAGATCTTTACCCCGTCTGATTTGCTCAGGGGGTCTTTTGAGTTTGGTTGTCTGCTGTGCGGTTCTTTAGAGAATCTGGAGAAGGCTTATGACTGCGTTCCCTCAGGCATTTTGTGTGGGATGCTGCAGGAGTACAGGGACAGAGATGGTCTCGAGGGCCATCAAATCTGTGAATTACCAAAGAAGGAGCTGCTTCAACATTCATGGCGCTACGTTGAGCTTATTCCCATTGCGGGTTTTTCTCTACCAGCCCTGACCCTTGCCAAAGAGAAGATCTCAAGAAGAAGTCATGGAACAGAGAACCTTGGAGTCTTGACTTTGCTTTTTTTTGCAAATTATGTGGTTCTGCTGAAGTCTTTCAGGCAATTATCTTCAGCATTTATTGCTTCACAGTCAATTGGGATGAGAGTCGGTTCCTCTAAATCTGAGGCCATCCTTTACAACTAGAAAAGCCCGGACTACTCTTTCCAGACGAGGCATAAGTCTTCCTCAAGGGGAGCACTTGATCATGAGTGATGGTAGGAAGGCCAAGGAAACAGATGAACAGTGGATCATGACTAAAAGAACCATCCCTTGTTATCTTCATCATTCCGGAAGAACTCCTGCTGCTTTGCGTAAGGAAGAGGGAGTTGATGTGGCTCCAGTACCTTATCAGTATCTCCGAGGAAGCTGCGCCTCCCCTTTGGAGGTTTTCCAGGCATGGCAAACTGGGAGAAGACATTGGCGCAGACCTGGAACTTGCTGGAGGGAATATTTATATTCATTCTGGCATATGAGTCTTTGAGATCTCACCAGAATGAGTTGGAGTGGGTCATGGGTCTTCTAGAGGGGAAGTCTGGTTTCCCCTTCCCTCTGCGACCCCTTCTTTAATAAGAAGCAAACAGTGGATGCAAGGATTAAAAGAGAGGTGTATAACTGTTCTTGGCAAATCAATTGCAGAAATACATTAAAAATGTTACTTAGATAAAGATACAACTGTATCTCTGACTCCTTGATTTGTGTATTGTGTGCGTGTGTGATGTAAGTGGCAGTCTTCCCTGGGGTCAGACACTGGGCAGGATCTCATATTTCCCCCACTATGTTTGTGTTAATTCGCTGCATGTAAACACTGTGAGTGGGCTGTAATAAGGCACTGCCTGCCTCTGTGTCTCTGGTCTCCGGCCTCCTCTGAGGGGCGCAGAACAGACAGAGGGAGCGACTGACCACCGTCTGGATCACTCAACAATTGCAGTCCGGAGAGAAAGCAGGGGAGAACGTGGGCCCTCGGCTCAGCCACTGGGGACGTGCCTGACAGATGGACGGAGCGAATGAGTGGATGCTTAGCCAACTGGAAACACAACTTTAACCCACACATGTTAGATGCGTGGGTTTTGCCTGTCACCTTTTATCTCTATCTTTAATACATAACCTGAAGGATGAAAGTAGTGACAGTTTATACGTCAGTGACTCAAGCATGGACATAAACCACAACTTCAAAAAAAAGGAAAGCAGTGGATCTTAGTAAAGTGTGTAAAGTGTAAGGCCACCTGCCAACACAGCAGCCTTCCTGTAAATCGACAGGTTTCTGGAAGGAAGAGATGGCTACAAAATATCACAATGTTAACTTCTAGGGGTTTCTACTCCCCTTACAAGACAGTGTAGCATTGTTTAATGGATGATGCTGTTTAAGGAGTGGTTCCGTTTGGTTTACTATGTGGAGGTCTGATCCAATTTTTTTGTTCAATAGGTCGTTATTTTCTGCTATTACAGTACATTAGTTGCTTAAATAAAGCTTTTATAGATCAGTTTTTTTGACAATTTATGATTTACATTTTTGCAAATCTCTGACCTGTAAAATGTGAAGTAAACTGATTCAGACTTCTCCTGAAGCACCATGAAATAATAGAAATATAGGTAAAAATGGATTTATGTATACACCAGTCATCAATGTAAAACAGGGTTTCACTGTAACAAAGAAACTTTGCAGCACTCTGTGCTTCCTTAGTGTCATCTCCTGACTGTCTTGTCTAAATACATATTTATTTTAAATATATTTAAAATAAATATTTTAAATATATTCTTTAACTCCTTGCCTAGTTGCAAGGCATGATCAGTAATGCCTTGCAACAAATCTGAAGAGGTCTGAAGACTTTTGATGTATGACCTTCGACTGTCCTGACATGCTAGCAGTTTCTTTTCTAGGCGTCAGAGATGATATTCCACAGTAATATGTCCTGGATGACATCATTAGTACCTGGCAGCACTGCTAAGCCACCTCGTTTGCTTTTGCCACTCCTCTTTAAAGCTCTGTGTAGATTAATAGTTAAAAAACTAGGTTGAAAGATGTACTCAGGGATCTGCAGCACCCTCTCAGGAAAGGTTCATGCTGATGCTAGCCAGCAAAATCATCATTTTTGTGCTCACAGACTTCATTAGCTTTACTTTTCCCCACATTGGAATGCTAGGCCCTGCCCGGCTTCTGCTAACTGCTTCTGAGCAGCTCTGGTTTTGGCCTCCTGGATGACTGTCACATGGGTGGTTCCCATAGTTCACTCGTCTGAGCTACATGGGCAGACTGCGGTACTCTGCCTCAAAGAGCCTTCTGTTGCTTAATGCACGCTCCAGTGCCAGGCCGGGTCACTTCACACAGACGTACACATACAGGGGAGGCGGCCGGGCAACGTGAGCTGTGGGAATGTCGCAGATTTCTGGAAGGACGGATCACATGCTGCTCGTTGCAAGAAAGCTGAGGCCAACAATAGCGTTTTGTCTTAATGTAAACTCGTGTAAGTGTCTGGCAGTGCTGCTCTGCCCTGGCATCGCCTGCGGACATGGTCTGGTGGTTTCTTCTGCACCAGCCCGTCCACATAACCTGGATTTCACTCGTAATTCAACATAAACACTGTTGAAATTTTGATTTCTGCTGCCTTCTTCCCTCTGGACTTTTTACACATTTTGTGAATGCTCTTAACTTTGTTTTTAAAGACCTAGCTAACACGCAAATATACCATAGTCTTGCAGTAGCTACTTCCATAGCAATCATTGTTGTTCTGCATGTGACGGGGGGTATCGTTCGTTCACTGATCGGAAAATCCCCTGAGATTTTTACAATTCTGATTGGCTTATCAGTGCCATTCAAGGGTAAGACAGGCTAACTCTAGTTAGCTAGTGTTTTCTGTTGCTTCCTTTGTAATTCGTTCTTTTTGTTCAAGGAGTCATGGAAGATCTGTTACCCCTCACTCACCTTGTTCTAAAACAGAGGATGTTTTCTACGTGTAACAACCTAAGTTTCCCTTTTTGACAAATCTTCTTCTTAGCAGCAATTTTCCCCTCAGAAAACTTCCACCCTGCGAGGTGGGGAGTGTGGGTAGGTGTGTGTGTGTGTGTGTGTGTGTGTGTGTGTGTGTGTGTGTGTGTGTGTGTGTGTGTGTGTGTGTGTGTGTGTGTGGACCAGACGAGAGTGCATATCAAAGAGAAGGCGCCATCTGTCAGCACAGGCAGCAAACAGCTGGTAAAACGGATGCAAGATGTCTGAACAAAGACTGACAAGATGGAAGATGACAGGAAACAGATTTGCCTCTCTTTCTAGCCCTCCTGGATGAGAAAAGGTTGACCATCAGGGCTGTGAAGTCGAGCAGTCTCCAGCTGCTGACTCCATTTCCTCTCCTTTCCCTCTCATCTTCTTCCATTCCTTCTCTCCATCTTCCTCTCTCCCTCTCTGTGACTTATTAGCGAATAATTATTTTTTTTGTCAGTCGGCTGCGTAATTAGTTAATTTGTGTCTCTCTCAAGAGCGGGAATTTAAAGCAAAATTAAACCATTGCTTGTTTTAGTGCCTCTGAAATGATCCTATAATAATTAATACATGGTGTGCTTTTAATGCTAATTACGGCAGCGCTCACTGTAAAAGTATTTTCAGAACAGGGTTTTCTTCTTTTTTTTGTCAGACCTAAATATTACATTTTGTGAATTATTAACATCAGTAATTGACCTGCTGGAGCTTAAGTAGATACACATCTCACCGCTCATTTGCTCGGATAAATGAAGCGCTGTGAATTGTGTTAAATAAATTTTTGGGAAATGAGCGCGGGGCCTTGTGTTAATTAGTGTTGCGGCGTAAGCCTCGTTACATCAGGTCTTCCTCTCTCGCTCTCTGCTTAGCACAGCCTATTCCCCTTTGTGCTTTTATCCCCTGCACTGTTCATTTGAAAGAAAATGTAGTCTGTTTCTAAATAGAGCGCTGGTGCACACTTGCTGAAATCATTAAGTCCATTTTCTGCCAGCTTAAAGCCGCTGAAATGCCTGTAATGGAGAGGAAGCGGGAGTGTTTTCGCCTGTTCTCTCCAACCACAGTGTGGTGTCTGACATTGGCCAGTGTAATACATTAATGGCTCTAATTGTCTAATTGCTTTAATATGTGCCCGTTGCTCTTAGAAATGATGAGGGGGGCAAAGTGAGCTAATAAACTGTGATTACTGTCGCTTCGAATGAGCACGCCGAACAAAAGTGGAAATGTTACAGTGGTGTGAGGAGGGAAGGAGAAAAAAAAACTACTGCTTGCAGATTTCTTCTGTTTCCATTAAATCTAAAACATCAGGTGTTTGGATTCAGGTGTTTTTCAGACACACACTACGCTGGACCGCGGTTGCTACTAAATCTTCATTGTCTTGTACTGTGTACTCATTTAATGACATCCTTATTATGTATGCATATGTTTGTTGCTATGTGTTTAGTTTTTTTCTCGCTTTCTGCAGGTGTAGAAGCAGACTTCTAGCTTCTTTCTCTCTTATCTACTCCAATTTCTTCTTTCCCTTTAGATGTTTTCACCAACATTCTCCCTTTCTTTTTCTGCTGGGGTTTATTATATTAAACAATAAGCCCAAAACAATTTCTAATAAAGTTTCATATATCAAATGAAGCATCATCGTCATGTGACATCTGTAATAGAAACAAGTGATATTTTTAAATATGGACCCAGTAAGATCTGATTTTATAAAATGTCTCCACAGAATTTCGCACCAGAGGTGATTGTTTTCTTTTTGTTTTGTTTTGTTGTTGTTTTTTTTACCCCTAGGCTTATTCAATAATCTGCAAGTTAAACATTTCATGTGGGTGGTATCAGTTTTTATTGAAGGAGAAAAATGACTCACTTGGCTTCAATAAAAACAATTTATATTTTTTAGCTCATTTAAACAGTTTTAAGCATTTCTTTATACTAAAATCTAAAAACAGAAATGAGCATTGTGTTTTATAGCATTCATAAGAAAATGAACTCGGCAGGAAATGTTGTAAAGCTCTGCAGGGTATCTGTTTTCCGCAGGCCCAGAAGGCTTTTCGGCTCCTGAAGGATTTAGTTTAGAGGGAGCAGGAGCAAACATGGCTCAGTGGACTTTAAAGGTTCCTGACCTCTACTTTAGACCTAATACCTGCTTATGGCACCTTTGGCTGCAACAACTGACTTCTAATATTTGGATTGAATCTTCTGCTTCGTTGTGGGGTTTCCAGTTTCCTTACTTTGACTTGCCTTTTCTTTGCTTTTTTATTTTTTTACCTTCCATTTAACTGTATTTGCTCATTTTCTATAGATCCATGTTCCTGCTGTTGTGCCCAAGTGAACTGAGCTTGAGGTAACAAACTGGTGATGTGTTATTTGCCAATTATTTCAATTATTTGAAAAATACATTTACTTTTAAACAACTTAGAGCTACTAGACTTTATCATTGATGATTCATCAGGTCTGGTAGGAGTCAGGCCTGTGTGTGGATAGAGAGATTTAAACTTCTTATTAGAAATGAGAGAAAAAATGTAAAATTATGATTTAAGAAGGGTGCAGGGTAATTAAGTTTTTACATTCGAATTTTTTTTAGCTTTTTTCCCTTCATAAAGTACATACAGTATATCTACTCACAGTATAGTTAGGAAAACAATCAGTGTGACCTGATACATTTAGACGCAAAAACAGCAGAAATCCATTGTCACAGTTTTGCCGCTACATGGGATGAACACTGATGTTGTTCCTTCAAGCTTGACTGACAGGGTTGAGGCCGGGTGGCGGTGGAAGGTCAGCTTCTGCTTGCCCAGAAGTGATGGAATGACAGGGGGAGAAACATAAAAGCAGGGGAATCGGAGAGAGAAAGAGCCTTCATCTCCAGATCTTGTCCCTCTTCGGTCGGTTAGATTGACAAGCTGCCAGCCCGGCCGGCTCGCTCTCGGCGGAACAAAAAATAGACACGGTGGAGTTTTCGCTTTCCCCAGCCATCTGCCTCTTCCTTGCTTCTCTGTGAGAATAACAGATCTGATATGGAATTTGACGTATCCGCGCCCTTGTTGAGAACTGCAAGAGTGGGTGTGAATGCCTCTGCTGACTTGCGATGCATCTGTCCACACACAGATGGGAAAGGTCCAGATTCACTGAACAGGAGGAGGTATAAAACGTTTGTGAGACATTTTCACACCCCTTTAAAGTGGTTTGATTGGGGTTTCATCTGATATCCATGGAGTTGTGCAAAATTGTGAAACTTTTACTAATATAAAGCTGAACATCTTGACATAGATGTCTATTTAACTCCCTTTACTCTGTTGTGCCTACATCAGAGGGGTCCAAAGTTTGGTCCGGTGGCCATTTGTGACCCTTAACATTATTTTTGTTTGACCTCTGATCACAAGTCAAGAATGGGAAAAAAAATTGACCAACAAATAGAAATAAATGACACAAAAAAAATTAGAAATTGTCTGTTTCTCTTTTAATGAGGCCAATGCTATTTACATATTTGCACAAATTATATATAAACAGTTTCTTTTTGAGCAAGTAAAACAAAAAAAATACTGATTTTAAAAATACTGATTTTAACTAATAATTTTTCATTTTCACTTTCATAAACTGTGTGGCTCGCCAGTAGTTAAAATTTGCCAGTTTTGGCCCCCAGGGCAAAAGGTCTGGACACCACTGGACTTAAAATAAGTTCACCAGAAAAGTCAATGATCAAGTTTATGATGTAGGTCACAAAACCCATCAGCTCATCATATGAAAACAAAACTGCAAAACAGTTGATACGTAGCCGCCCAGCCTCAACTTCTTCACCAGTCATGTCTATCTAAATATGCCAGTTGAAGGGAGAGTGATTATTGCTCTGAGGTCCGAATAATATTAATTAATATTAAATGAAGCAGACGTTGCTCGTGCTGGGGGGGAGGAGACGCTTTTTATCATCCTGTAAAACCAAAGACTACTGTGGTTCATTGAAACACAGTAGTTTGTTTCCTTTGTGATACAGATAATATCAGTAAATGTTGATCGTCTAGCTATTGGGGTTTTTTTTCATCACACCATAATTACATACTTTTTGGGTTAATAAATGTAGTTAAAATGGAATTCAGAAAAATCTAAAGTGGAATGGGGTGGGGGTGCATACAATAGACATTGGAAAATAATAAAACAGATTTCATCAGGTCCTGGAAGAGGGTCTGCTTTCCTTGTTCTCCATTGCTTTTGCACATAAGGTCAGATACCTTTTCCCTTCGAGTCGTTTGTACGTTCCGACTTGAATGCACTTGCGTTCCGTCATGACTCCTCGCTTCACGGTTCCTCAGAGACCGGTTAACTCCCTCATTTCCTCTCCGGGGAGCATCCAATAAGGTCCACATGTATGCCTGCACGTGTGTGTGAGCCCCTCGCTGTACCTAGCCCCTCTAGACTTTGTCTACAGTAGTCTGGCACTCTGATAGCCTCCATTTATTATTCAGTGCTACTCCAGCTGCACCACGCCCCCGAGCAGCCCAGAAATAAAACAAGGTTAAGAACTAGCATGAAATGTGTCTCGGAGGATCAAGTGTTGGGGTGGGAGGTGGAGGTGGTGGGGGGGTTCTCCAGACAGCGGGGTGGGGGGAGGCATTGGGCTTTTATATGTGTGCCATCTTTTATTAATTGCCCTGGTGCTTAGAATGTGTTTCTCAGTGATCATTAATGCATGCTCGGAATAACGTATTTACATGTTCTCATGTTTTAAACATGGGCAGAGGGGAGACTCCGTCTTGTGGAAGACCCCCAGTTGCACCCAACCCACAGTCCCTCCACCCCTCTTCCCCCACAGTCTTTCAGCTGATTTGCATTCACCCACATTGTAAAATCCATTGTCAGCCAGACTTCCAGGGAGAGCTATGGACAGCAAACGACTCTCACCACAACCCCAGAGAAGCTGCTGGAGGCATCAGAGGCCCACAGTTGTCACGGTTACAAGGGACCTGCACCCAGATCAGTTTGCTAGAAGTGGATAAATGTATGGTGCATTTGCCCCTATTTTTGCTTTTCCGTCACTCTTAATGGTTTCAAATTGCAATCAACCCGACTGAGTACAAAATTTAGTGAGCAAAGCAGCCTGGCCCTGCCGCTGTATATATATAAAATATTTATCCGGCTCTTATGAAAATATTATATGTATCAAACACAACTTAAAAGTAATTTGACTTTGCATCATCTGATGCCTTGAAATTGGACTCTGTTCCTTTAAGAATCTCCTACTCTTTTCCGACACAACCTCTTTAGACCATCATCAAAACAAAGCTTCTCCATGCCTTCTGCTGATGCTGTTTACAACCGCTCTTAGGAGTGTTATAGTTTGCATGATAAACTCAGCAGACACACAGTGTTTGCTAACTGCTGCTGCCACTAGTCTGGTGGAGGTGAGTGGGAGAAGAGTGGAGGGGAGGTGCTGTATGGGGACTGAGGTTCCTAGGAGGAGCTTTGGGAAATAGCCAGCGAATGACTGCCACGGGAGATTCAAGGATTTCTTGGTTCTTTGGAAGCAACAGTTGTATGCCTACATTTTACTATTATTCACTTTCTGGTTTTTACGTAGATTTCCTTACCATTGCTTCATCGTTTTTCCAGTACAACACTCAATATTTGACTGGTGCAATACAAATTGCCTTTCCTAATGTTTCTTCAACCTTGACTTTACCATAGACTGGAGTCAATAAAGCAGTCGGTTCTGCAACGCTTTTCACCCACTGAGCAAAATGAAAGCAAATAGTCTTTCCCCCATGAAAATCACTAGAGAGCCATCAGAAGTTTTGGAAACCAGCACATATTTAAATACAATGAAATACAAACACTATTCTGCAGATGGAGCTCACGCATCCCTATGTCACGCTTCACCTGCACACATGTTAAAAATGCATATAAATACCTTTATTTGAAAAATCACTAATAATTTATGCAAACAGTTTTCATTTTCCCTCATTGTGCCAAAGAGTCCCATAAAAACACACACAGCGGTAACTGAGAGCCGGCAGTCACAAAGCAGAGATTTAACAGTGCGATTAATTAAATTCGAGCTAAATCGATTCTAATTATCCAGCCTCTGATTCAAGGTGGCAGTCGGCACAGCGACCGGCCGCAGGGACAGTTATAGGATTAAAAATCACGACTTGCAACGCGTCGCGATCAGCACAAACGAAACAACCAACAAACTTGCTCAAGGTAAAGGCGAGCAGTCGGAAGCAGCCAGCGATCAATGTCACGAGTCAAAGCTCATCACAACGCAGACAGAAATCACAGATCAAGTCAACAAATGTATGAACAAAAGTGATGAGAAGCATCTCCAGTTGAGAGAGTTGGTTCTGTGAGCCGCAGGTCAGACGAGTGTCTCTGAATCACTTGGCGATCGATCACGGAGATGAATAGGTCAACCGGGAGCTGCGCTCTGACATGATCAATCAGGGCACCTGCTGGCAGCAGGATGGGAAAATGTTTGGGCTAAAGCAAGTAAAGACAGCTTTACATGGTCTTTTACGTCATGTCTCCATCAATATGCTGCTTTCTTTTTCAAGCTTGAGCAGAGGACAGGCACAGTGATGTAGGTTTCTTCTGTCGTCAGTAAATGTTTCAAATCGTCCGTCACATGTTATTGTGCGACAAAGACAACTTGACTAAATATGAAACGGTTTTCCATCAATTATTTTATTAGTTAGGGACTAAAAAAGCTACTCAAACCATCTTGACACAGAGTGGAAAAACTAACTACCCTCTTAAATAAATCATGAATTAACCCGGACCTGTAGAATCAAGACGTTCTTAAAAAGAAGGACCTGACTGACAACATGAAGTAAATAATTCACACATCTTGCCCTAATCTAAATAAATATGTGAACAATACTAATTACTTTGCCTTGTTTCAGTCTGGGAAGGTTATAAAACATTTCTAAAGCTTTGGAACTCCAGAGTCTGAAGTTGAGACGCTTTACAAATGAGGAAACTTGGAACAATGGTTAAGTAATAGACTTCGTCTTTGCATAGATGTTACAATCCTCCATAATCTAAACTAGTGGAAGGTGTAGATGTAAAGTAGTAGAGGTGCAAGAAATGAGCCTAGAGGAACCCCTCGTATCAGGTTTGTTCAGATTTATGTAATTTGCCATATGAAAACTTTCTCGCTCTACCAAGTAAAAGCTGAACCTGTTTGAAATGTTTTAAGCTGTCAAGATTAAAATCAAAGATGTTGGCTGGTGTCGTCTCACTCATTTCTGGGTGGCATGTAGAACAGCTGCAGAAGACGTGAGGAATTCTGCTTCCTGCTGCTCTATCCAGAATTATTTACTCTACAGAAACACTGAATCCAATTCAGGGTCTGCATCTCAACATGAAAGAAAACAAAAAGGTCCTTGATGTTGCTGCTTCTTACTACAGCCATTAGGATGCACAGGCGCTCCCGGTATGACGGGGCCTCTCCTCAAGGGGATTTGGCTTGCACGGCTCTACCGCTCGCCTGTTTTTAATAACAATTATCTGAAATCACTGCAATAAGCCCGAAGCTGGAAGGAGACAGAGAGCCAAAGATGGAGGGGCGGCGACGGAGGGGTTCTGGCTCCTGTTCGGTGAACCTTTTGAATGTCAGCTCCTCTTTCACATGGAAAATTCAAGAGGGGCCTTTGTGTTCATCGGTTATTAGTCATAATAGTAAAAAAAAAGAAGATCCATTCTGTAATTCAAGCAGAGATTTATTAGGGATGTTTGATCTGACTTGGCCCAGGAATACGGTACCTCTGATACCTGAAAGGAACCAAACACTGACATCTGAGCAGATTGCATGATGCAGCAGCGAAAGGAGTTGAGACCGAGCAACACTTAAAAACTTCAAGTGTAGTTTGGAAAGTAAAGAACCATAGTTTGAGAGAAGGTAAACCGAATTGAATGATAACCAGCTTGTTGAAACAGAACCACTTTACCGTTCAAACAGCGGGAACCCAGTAACCACAAATTGAGACTTCCTCTAAAAATGCTTGTAACTGCTTGTTTTAATAGTTAATCACCAAATTTGCCTCAACATGCTTTAATACAATCTTAGCACCACCACAGAAGGTCATTTCTACAGTCTTCTGCGCCAAGGAAAATAAATGCAAACGCAACCCAGGAGCTTGTCAAAGACCAGTTTGCCCAGGTATTTTAGCTTCCTAAGCAGCTTTTTAAAAAATATATCAACAATTATTGGTTAGTGTTTTGATTTGAATATGTTAAATACTGCTGACCTGGTGGTGTGATCTTTCCTGTGTTATCTACAGTTTTCACTCCACGTCATTTATTTTCAGGCAGTTGTGACGAACGGAGGAAAAACCTGAAGCTGCTGCTTCGCAAGAGACTCAACAGGTTGTTGCTAGGTAACCACAGAGTGAACAAGTTAGTTAATAATGTCACCAACCTTGGTAAGCTCTGTGTGAACGCTTGAGTGCCTACATCTCCCAGAATGCTGTGCAGTTCTGACTCAGTGCTCAATGAATATTCTATATTCTATATGTATTGTCTATTGATATTGATCAAATGTCTATTGCAGTACATGTTTTTTGTTGATTTATGTCCCAGCCTTATTGTAACAAATGTTTTTCAGAAACTTGCGTCCTTCACTGGTGCTTCTGTATCACAGCTGCTTGGTTTTTCGACTTCTGACATGAATGTAGTCGTCATACTGATTGGTGGAGGAGGAAATAGTCAAATTAGCACTACAGGAGTCTCCTTCAGACTTGAAGTTTAGTTTGATAATCATAAGAGGGGCATGGCTACAGTCCAAGTGATGCAGAAGACGGGATTGTTGTTTCTGGTGCTCTCTACTTAACATTGTGTCTCCTTTTATTGAATGTTACTTTACGGACACATCTGGTGTTCATGTATTTTCCTTTTAACCCAAACTCTGCTCTCGTAGTTTTTACACTCTTTGTTACTATCCGGGATTTTCACTCCAACATCCTGTTTTCCGTTTAATGCCTCCATTGCCTTTCCACTCCGCGTCCTCCTGATGTGCTGTCATGTAGCACCACCCACAGGTCAACGAAGGGGTGACAGCCTGGTGTTCTGTGTCTTTGAGGGAAGAAAGGCAAAAAGCTCCTGACTGAAGCTGCAGCCGCAACTCTGAACGCAGCTTCAGAATGTTCTCTCTCAGCTCCAAAATAATAATAATATAATAAATAAAAAAAAGAAAAGCATCAGAATTTTTCCAGCTGCAGACGGGAGAGCAAGAAGTGCCCCCGACTTGTTGTTGCTTCTTGTGGGACATAGAAAGAAAGTACAGCGTTCGCCAGAGAAGCTGGTACTCTGTTAGATTCAGGCTTTTGTTCTGGCTGTGCTAAATTATTTAGCCTCGTGTTTAAAAAGGCAGCTCTGGGGAATTTTCCACGTAACTTTCTGTCGAGGTTGCGCTCACTTCATTCCAACACACATACACACAAAAAAAAGAAGAAGAAGAAGTTGGCATCCTTTTATGTAGTTTATGGAGGCAGCTGTAAATGAGGAGTTATCAGGAAACAATCGAGAGAAGAAGTGGTGATAAAATGCAGACTTGAAAGTGAGCTTTTGAAGGCAGCGGATGCTTGTTTTACCCTCGTTCTCTGGCTCTCTGTACTCTCTGGTGAGACCACACAGAGGCAAAAAGCACTTCTCACTCAAACCCCCTGTGCTCTGCATGTTTTTTTTTTCACTGCTTCACTTCTTACTTTTTTTGGAGGAGGAAGCGGGGATATTAATAACAGAAATACTTTGTACAGTTCACATTTACATTTTCAGAGCTGCTCTATAATTTATGACGAAGTACCTTGATGAATAGTTCTTCACTTTGGGTGTTTGTTTTACGTTCTCCTTTAGCATCTCAGTAATTTATTATATAATCAGAAAGTTCATTCATTTTCATACTTCAGTTCATACTCATAGATCACCATCACCTTCCTAAAAGAATGGTCTTAGTCATATTTGCCAAAAATTATTTTGGCCAAAAAAATATCAATTTATTTCTTACCAATACGTTTTTTAGGCAAAAAGAAATTTGAAAAAAAAATTTACTTGGTAAGACGATGACTTGGATTACTTGTTCTGAAATTCTAGTTTTTCTGCAAATTGGAATATTCCATATCACAATATTCCATGTTATTAATGTTATAGGAAACATACTCCACCAGGACTGTAAGGTCATTGCAAAAAAATAAATTAATTAAAAAAGCTGGCTGTTCATAGAGGTCATAGAGCCCAGCAGGTCACTGGAGAGTTCAGTGGAAGGAAAAAATTTTCTTAAGGACATTTCTTTTTAGATTTTTTTAAAATAAAGGTTTGTTTGTGTTTTGGGGGGAGATATTTGGTTGGAAATTAAGGTCTCTGGATGTGACTCCAACGATTGACAATGTCAATGTCAAGTTTACTTATATCGCACTTTTAAAACCAGGCCGATGCTGCACCAAACATGACCCACTATAAAATCAGAATGGAACAAAATGACACAAAGTGAACAACACTAAAACATCACGACAGGAACGTTACAGTATCAGACCTCAGCTGAATGCCAACGAATAACAAGAAGTTCTACGGCGTGTTTGAGGACGCAGACACATTTATTTTGACTCACAAGGCTTTGTTTCTGTTTCATTATGAATTTTATCTAAAAAAAAAAGGAAAAAAAAGTCCGGATTAGTTTTCAATGCAGGTCACCTCATAACAAAGCAGAACAGCTCATTAATCACCCCTGAAAAGCTCAAATTAAACTAAAATTCCACACCGTTATCAGTGAAACGCGCACTCTCACATCGATCTGATTCTAAAGTCATACTCAGCCTTATCAGACGGCACAGGGTTCAGCTTATCGCTCTCTTTTTTCTTTCTTTCTCTAATTGCAGTTCTGAAATATACTTTTTAGTCCCCCCCGACTCGCTTTCTGCAGGTCGTCGTTGACAGCGTTTGTAGTTCAAAGCCGTTTTGACTGGGAAACTTTCACAGTAGGAACTGGCAAACATTCACAGTGTAACGGCTCACGTTAGTTTGTTCTGCATCTCTTTGATTAGACCTCTACGGATGTTTTTCGTGGGGCGTTTTTGCAGCATGCATAAAGTCATCTTTTGGTCTATTTGAAATGATTACACCAGTTTTGTTCCAGTAAACGCCTTAAGTTTTCTGTCATAAACCTGCAGACTGAAAAACCCAATTTTTCCTCCCCAGTATTCTCAGAAAGCCTCAGGCAGACTCCCACTCCCGTGGAGACAGCCTTTTAAATTGTTTTATTCAATTTTTTCAGTGCCATTCACTGAAATTTCCACACTGAGGGTAACAAAAATAATTTCCAATGTTTCCTCAGGCGAGAGGGAGGAAAAAAAGCCGTAGTCTGATTTTTTTTTTTTTTTTAGTATTTCTTTCTTCCACAGCGCGACCGAGGGGTGAGCACAAAAAGCTAGACAAAACAGCTCAGTATCAGCCGTGATTTCCTGAATAGCCCAGTGGGAGCGCGGGAAGTTGGGGTGCACGCAGCATATCGGCGCTGCCCTGAAACAGCGGCCATGCTGTGAGCGAGATGGCTTTTCTCTTCAACAAGCCCAGCTGTGATGAGCGGCTCTGCAAAAGAAACAGGGTGGGGAGGTGTAGAAAGAGAAGGAGGGGGATGGATGGATGGATGGATGGATGGATAGATGGATGGATGGATGGATGCTTGCTTGCTTTGCAGTTTCAAGGCCTCTGTTTCCTTGCTGGGCATGTCTGCTGCTGCTGTGGCGGCGGCGGCGTGGCTCAGGGAAATAAAACAAGCAGCGGATAAACAAAGAGCTGCAGATAATTCCGCTGGAAATATGAGGATGCCGCTTCCCGCTGTTTTTGAATTCATTAGGCCCCACGCTGGGCCACTGGTGATTTCTAAATATATGCAGTTCATCTGATGTGGATGTGTAAACTGCGTAGGAAATGGATGGCTGTGCAGACAGACTGTTTGCTTGAAGCCCTCTGTGGTCCTGGTGGGTGGGATCTGTCAGCAACCATCTTACATTACTTTCCACATGAGCTTTATAGAGTTCCCCCCAATTACGATGCTCCTTCTGTCTTGGGCTCGTCACCGCTGTGGCTGAATTGACCTTGCGTTTTTTTCTACATTTTTTTTTTTGCAAGGAAATTCTGTTGTGTATTCAAGCCAGCAGGCAGTAAGGCAGACAGACTCTCTTATTTTTACCCTGCTCCTGCAAGACCCCGCTTAACAGGCATCAGAAAGTGAGGATTACGCTCAGGACGAAAGAGCCGTCGTAGGTTTTAGCTGTTTTTGCAGCTAAAACCTACTGTAAGTGCTGCTCTCTTATTAGCCTTATGTCGCTTTGCTCTCCTTCAGTCTGCCACCATCACTGAATGGTGAAAAAAAAAAAACATTCGAATTGAAAATGGTGAATCCACAGGCTATGGGTGTTTTTTTGTTTTCTTTTGCCTTTTTTCATCTCAGATATAAATGAATACAGTCTTTTTGACAACACGAAGTAGTCTGAATCTCAAGACGTAGGATTTGTGCCACTATCTAATGAAATTTAACATCGGATAGGAAAGTCAGTAGATACGTTTCCATTACAAACATGGGAAAAAACAGTGTCGATATTCCGCTAATTTCAATAAAACATAATTTGCAATTGCGACATTTTCATCAAATAAGAAACAAAACTAACATCACATGTGAATGAGCTTGGTCACATAATTAATCGTTAAGGCTACTAAACGTCATCCTCCTACAACTTCCTGTTGGCTTCTTCAGGGTTTTTTTTTTTGCTGGTAGCAACATTGCTGACTCGTGTGATGTGAAAACATTTTTCAATTGCAGTTTTGCAAAATACACAAATTTTCCTGTGGCCACATTTTAATGGCCACACATTTTAATTTGTGCATCATACTAGCACAAAAACGTTTTATCAAAAAAATGTGTTTTCTTCTAAACTGCTGTTCCCATTAAGCAAATTTAATTTTGTAATTCCAATGTACACAAGCTACAAGCTACTGATATCTACTGGCTATTTATGAAGTCATTTTTTAGGCTTTGAGTCAGCAGCAAACCACAGAGAGCGCTAATATCCGTCAATCGGTTTCAGGATTAGTAGATCTACAAAACATTACTCCATGAATGCATTGAAGCCAATCCAGGAGGTCACAAATGAATTCAAAGCCACATCTAAAGCACTTTAAGGTGTTACTTAACATCTAGCCTGGTGAAAATAAGCCTCTTGCACTACTCTCATCTTCACACAGAAGGCCTGGAGCCTCGGCTATTGAGAAGTGATTGCTTCCTGAAGGCATTGACTGTTGAAATTTAAAACAATCTGTTCTGATTTTACCCAATCGCTAATTTTGGGCTGTGATGAGTGTAATGTGATGTTTAATATAGCTTACCAGGAATTGTGTGTGCTGTAAACAACCCTGTGGGTAGTAGGGCTATAAAATCATAAAATGTTTTAGCCATTCCTGTTGTTTTGCGTTTATTTGCGCAATATTTGGAAACTTAGCCAACAGGAACTCCACTGCCTTTGGCAAAGTGCAATAGGTAGACGACAATTCTAAAATGGTGCAAAGAAATGTGACACAACTCAGTCTTATACTCACTGACTGGCCTGATTGAACTTCAACCAGAAAAATTTAGCTCAATGGGAGAAATCCCAAATGGAACACTGAAGGGAGATGAGAATCAAGCAGGCTACTAAACGTCACAGTCACACATGGTGGTATTAGTGGGATGGTCTGGGGCAGCGATTCTACGTCAGAACATGGATGACCTGTAATTGATGCAACCATGTTTGGGGTTCTCTACCAGAACAACAGTTTCACCATAAGTTTGGAATCTTATGTTCAAGGATTCTTGGGTTATTAACCACTAAGTCCACCTCTGAATGGCTCAAAATGAAGGTCTTAGAATGACAGTATAAAAGTTTTAAATCTGATTGAGATGCTATGATGTAGCATTAACAGTTATTAGCTTAAGTAGGCAATTTGTTTACACATTGGATCCAGTAACATATTTTTCTCCCTTTAAAAAAAAAATTAAATTATCATTTGATAACTTTTTTTTTTTTTTTTACTTATTTTGGTCTGATATAAAAAGAAATAACGTGGCAGAAAAGGAAAAGGAGGGTGGAAAAAAAAAATCTGTTTGGGTACTAATACTTTTTCCACTGCACTGAGCTCGGCCGTCTGCCTGAGCAGCTGAGGACAGGGTGCAGAGAAGGCACTTGCAGTAGGTGGAGCTCTTGCGTTGGGTTTTGATATCGGAGCCTGATTCACCTGTTTGTGAAGGACACCACAGCACTGCGTGTGCTGCTGTGTTTGTGCATGCAGATTTCGCTTTCAGAAGCGGCCTATCCAAAATCCATACGTGTTATGTAGCATTTACGAGCCTGCCCCTCTCCCCAGCGCCAGAGAGATAAACCCTTAAAGTGCATTTTTAGTGCCAGGCTAACTGACAGCTTATTATAGGTGGCACGGCTCAGCCAACTGTTTGTGTTTATGTTGGAGCTTATTAGAAATTTTAATGTTCTCCTATGCGTTGGGCTTGTAATGCTTTGTGTCTGTTCGATATTGCGCAAGCGATTTGCCTAATTTACACATATCTTACTGTCCTGGCTCGACATCACACATGGCGGAACAGGCGGAACCCAACCCCCCATCCTCCCTCCTCCGACTCCCCCAACACTCCCGTCCTCTGCTTGTATTCCCTCCCCCCTCTCCCTCCTTCTCCATCTTCTCTCTCCCTCTCGCGCCACTGCAATCTACCGCAGGCCTTCCATCTCTCCGGCCTGTCAGCATGCTTTTTCATTTGGCTTGTTGCTACAGGGGGCTCGACGCTGGCAGATTACAACTCGGCAGCCAGTCATTTTCGATTTATCAGAGGCACCCTCCCACCCCCCTATTTCCCACTCCCCCCCAGCCCTTCCACACTTACTACCCTCACCAGAGTCAGTCCAGACACACAGCACAATTCCTCATCACTTCCTATGCCCTCCCCTACATCCCTCCAAACCCCGCCTTATCTTTCTGCTTTCAGTGCGGAACATTTTGCTCGCAAGACACAAAAAATGTAGAGATAAAATAAAGAAGAAAAAAAAAAAAAAATATATATATATATATATATATATATATATATATATATACTCAAACTAAAACAGCAAAAATGGATTTATAGAGAATTAAGTTCACTGTTAGTTTCAAAAATATTTCTGAAAACTGAGAACAGGAGCAGAACAGGAATAAACATATCATGCATTCTAATAAAACAGTAATTTCACCCTTGTAAAACACAACTGCAAAAGATTAAAAAAACAACATTGTCTTAGAATTAGTAAGATTGTACATTAGTGATTCACTAAACCCTGATGTTGAATCAAAAATGAAATCTGACCTTCTGTACAGTTAGAATTGTTTTCCTACCTCATTTATTTCCTTGAGTTAAAACACTGAGCAGATCTTTGCTTAGGTATAGAATCAGGTGTTGACAGATAAACTCTGGGTTGTGGTTGACGCTACATACATCTTGCATTGTTTAGTACTGTGTACTTATCAGTGGAGTTGTTATATGCATGTTCACCTTCCTAAAATGATGACCTAATTAATTTTTTTGGTGAAAATTTCTCCTTTATTTTGCCTAAATTATTGCATGTCAATAAAAAAGAGAGCAGTTTTGTGCCAAAATCAGTTTTGTCAGAAAAATGACTTGGGTAATTATTTTAGGAAGGTGAAGATAATGTGTATTGCTATGATTTCTTGATTCTCTGTTTTTTCGTCTCTTTCTGCTGGTATAGAAGCAGATTCCTACTGTCTTTTTTCTCTTCCTCCATCTCCTCAATTCTTATAGCTTCCTTTGGTTTTTCACTTTTTCCCTTTGTTTTTCGTCTTTTTGTTCATTGCTTTGAAACAAATCCAAAGAAAACTTCCAGCATTATAACGAAATGACCCACTTTAGAAAGTAACTTTGTAAGTGGCATGCAACAATTCTGACACGCTACACAGAACACACTAAAAATACACTAGGTGAAACATGTATGACTTAATTTGAGAGTTTTCAAGCCTTTACTGTAAATAATTATTCTGATTTTCTGCTCATAGCTAATGAAAACATATTTAGGATTAGAATATTGCACCAGAGCAATTAAAAAAAAGAAATACAGAAATGTGGATTTAATGAAAAGTATGTTCAATAAAAGTTATTTTAAAAAGACTATTTAAATTTGAACAAGCCTCACCAGAACACATTTTAATTTATTGGATATGACTGAATTGTGGTGGTAATCTTCAGATGGTCCACCATGTTTTAGTGTTTTAGGGCAAGAATATCAAAGCCTTTCCATTTTCATACAGCCGTTTCTGTTCATATAACATCAGTATCAGCAACAGAACCTTCATAGTCCAATTAACTTCATGAGGATAGTGTACTAATCCCAAGCTTGACGTCCTGTAGACATTTTTTCATCCCTAACTTTGGGTTTTTAGTGCTGCTGGAGGCCATTTTTCAGATTTATCTGGACCACTTTTATATCAGCTGGGATTTTCTTTTGCTGGTTTAAGATTTTGACAGTGTGAGAAAAACCCTGTTTATTTGCAATTATACAAAAAATTTAAAGCAGCAATTTGCAAATGATCTGACTATGTATTCACATTAAACATAAAATCAACAATAGTTCCTGCTGCAGCTAAATCAAATTTTTCTTCATTGTATTACCTGAAACATTTATTTAATGTTGTTGTATTTTGAATACTCACTGCAGATCTGCATTTAATTAACTGGCGATGTTGATATGAAGAAAAACTGCCTTTTAACATGAATAATTTTAACTACAAATCGCCTTAATCCAATGTTTCCTTTGACTGGTTTTTTTTTAAGGTGATGGTGAAATCTAAAGACCATCTATCATTTTGAAGGATTACAAATCCACACTCTTTACCACTTTGTAGACATGCAGACATTTTCAAATTTATGCCACTTCGGATCACAGACCGGTGCAGCTGAACCATTGGTTCCCATTCAGCTGAATCTAGAATGCAGCCTCTGCAGCAATCCTGGTGAGACATTTGATTGTGCACAAGTGGATGCACAGTTCAGGTCCAGGAAGGACCAGGAGGAGGTTGTGGGCTCGTGTGTTCAGGCCACAGCAGGTGAATCATTCACAATGGGAGTTTAATCTAAGTGTTTGTGAGCTGTTACTGAGGCCACAGTCAGTGTTTCCTGTCACTGCAGAGAAAAACGTTTCTTGTGTTGGATGTGTGATAGCACAATGCGGACTTGTTTTAACTGAATGGTAATTAAACTGAGTCAAATCTAAATATCACAGCATATGTCAGTTTTATTTAAAAATTTGACGGATACAAACGGCCATATGACTGGATTTTTTTTTTGTTTTACTCCTTCAGTCAAATTAGCAAACGATACGTCTAGCTTAAGCTCTGCCTTATGCATCATTGTTGCACTGCTGTCACACAGATTCTTTCCATAGTAACATTTAAAAAAGCATTTTCTCATAGGTGCAATCCTAAAATGAGGGATTTTATCTAGCACATTGAGTCTTCTGCAAATGCTTAAATATTTAAAGTGTGTGTGCCTCTGTTGATGCATTCATATAAATAGTCTGCGTACAATGAGAACAATTTGGTGCATCACTGGGTATTTTACTTTCAGTGTTTCTGTTTTGTTTATTTGTGTTTCCAAATTAAAGTGTTAACAGGCTGTAGGGACAATATTTCAATGCCTCTTAAATAGTCAGATAATTATTTATATTTATTTGATTTTCATATTTATTTTGTGTGTGGTCAGATTATTCTTATCATAATTAATCAGGCAGTAAGGGAAGTCTTCATTTTCCCTTTCCTTTTTCAGCCTCTGGCCTCAAGTGGATAAACATTTTGAATAGGATAGCTTGACATTATGTAACTTTGTCGGGTCATTGCTGTGGTGCTTCTGTAGCGACGGCGCCTGGGTGCTGCAGTGCTGATGTTGGCGCTGATCTGGTGGTCAAAGACATATTTCCTCAAAGCAATGGGATTTAAAAGCTGTTGTGCTTTTAAGTCATGTGACTGAGGGATTACTTATAGATGTGTTGACTGATGTAACATTTTGTAAAAAAAAAAAACATTTGGTAACACTTTATTTGAAGGGGGTGAATAAGACTGACATGATACTGTCATAAACATGACATAACACCTATCATGAACATGAATAAGCCTTCATGAATATTTATGACTGTCATAAAGAGTCATTCGCTTTGTATTAAAATTATGAAAATTTTAATACAAAGTTGACATAATTCAAAATGTCTTTGTTATGACAACTTGACATTAACCGAGAAATCATTACTGTTTAAACGTTACCTTTAATAAAATATAGTTATCTAATTTTTAAAGTGCAATCAGTAACTTTTATAACAAATTTATATCAGTAATGATTTCTTTGTTAATATCAAGTTGTCATAACGACATTTTGAATAATGTCAACTTTGTATTACAATTGTCATAATTTACCGAATGACACTTCATGACAACAGTCATAAATATTCATGAAGGCTTATTCTTGTCAGATGTCTTTCAGTCTTATCCACCCCCTTCAAATAAAGTGTAACCAAACATTTAATTGATAACTACTGTATATGAAATCATGCCATCGCATCCTTTAATACTGCTCTTCCTGTCTGGTGAA
>CAEGAF010023965.1:0-26788 GCA_903067075.1 Micropoecilia bifurca
GTGTGTGTGTGTGTGTGTGTGTGTGTGTGTGTGTGTGTGTGTGTGTGTGTGTGTGTGTGTGTGTGTGTGTGTGTGAAGCAGCAGAGAACGAAGAGCTTACAGGTGATCAGACTCTACCTCCGCTTCCATATCTATCTATCTATCTCTCTCTATCTATCTATCTGCTTTCAACAAAATAATCAGTTCCATAAATCGTTAGTTCTATTACTAATTATTTTTACAACCCCTTTTAACCAAAAGGTCAGCAGTTATTCTTCTACTTCATTTAAGAAGGATAAAGAGAGGGGTACGTTTGACTATTCCAACACAAGCCCACATCATTGTCCAAGTTTTAATGGCTTAACAGTGGCCAGGAGTTGCTTCTCTACAACCAGCCTTTATTAGACTCATCTGTTTAAAAGCATAGGGTTCAAGTAAAAGTCCTAGTAGGGCTCACCAAAACTCTAAAAGTCCACATTTGTGATGGTATGGCCAACAGAGCTTTTGTTATGGCAACTAGTTCCCATTTGCTGTACTTTTCTAAATTTTTCAATGAGAGAAAACACCATTATAACATTTATTATAAAGACTTTTACACTACTTCAACAGGGTATCTATTAAATGTGGGTGGAATGTATTAGTACAATATATTTGAATGTAAAAACTTCATTTCAAAGATTGCATTAAGCCTTTACCACTTCTGTGTTAGAATGTTTATTTGACCAAAATAAAATAATCTTAAATAAAAACAGCACTGCACAGTAGCTTAGTTGGTAGCACTGTCCTGGTAGGCAATATTAGCTTCTTTCTGCATGAAGTTTGCATGTTGTCCCATTCCATGTGTAGACTTCATCCCAAAGATACAAAAACATAGCTGCGTGATTACTCTGATTTTTTCTTGGGTTTGAATTTTGCATGCATATTGTTTTTTTCCTGTGTGTCTTTCTGTTCCTTTGTGATGGAATAGCAACCAATCCAGAGTGTACAAAGTCTATTGCCCAATGACCCTGGCAGATTGGCACTATAACCCCCACAATCCTGCAAGGACAAGCAGGTAAAGACAATGGATGGATATTGGTTGAAATATCAGGCACCTCTAAGGTACGTAAGCTTATAAAAAACCCCAGCATCAACTTTTACAAACATATTTTAAAAACAAATGCACAGTGCAACAAGCTAAGCTTGCAGAAACTGTGAGGTTTGTTTTATTGTTATAGTATTTGTGTTTCTCGATGGGTACATTTTGCTTGGT
The DNA here is from genome assembly GCA_903067075.1 of Micropoecilia bifurca. Taxonomy (NCBI): domain Eukaryota; kingdom Metazoa; phylum Chordata; class Actinopteri; order Cyprinodontiformes; family Poeciliidae; genus Micropoecilia; species Micropoecilia bifurca. The sequence goes on from CAEGAF010023965.1 coordinate 1,232, forward strand.
TACACACAAAGCATCTACATTGAGCAAACTGTTATCGTCTCTCTAGTTGCAATGTTTGGACACACAGTCGCATGTAGTTACAGACTGGACAGTGTGGTGGCTGCGTGTGCCATTGGCGCACAAGACGGGCACGCTGAGAGGCTCCGTCTTCACGGCGGCACAACACACACACTCCTGCTCTACGGCAGCACTCTGCAGGGAGTACATAGACTTGCTGCGACATTTGCCCTGAAAGACAGACAGATCAACAGGATTGACTCACGCATAAGCACCGTGGGCCAGACTGAACAGGTGGGAGGGCGAAGGAATAAAAACATTTTCACTTTAAAGGCCAAACCAAGGGCAGAATGTTAAATCTGTCTGTCTCACCTCACAGTAGTGCAGTTCAATCTGTTGCTCTGATTGGCAGTCATCCACTTTGACATAGTTGAGTGTTCCCGACGTCCTGCGGCACTCTGGCTCATTACCTGTGCACATGCATTTGTTTTTTTTTTGTTTTTTTTAATTCAATCATTCAAATTTTCTCATTGTAATACAGTCTTGTAAGGGAATCACTTACAAGTCTCACAGCAAGTTTTACCAATTTGGCTGACTTTACCCTGTCAAAAGCAACACACAAGTAAAACATCTGAATATAACTTAGTGTTGAGAAAGGAAAGTAATTGTGTGAAGATAATAAAAGGTCAGGGAGCTTTACCCCTCCATCAAGGCAGGCTTGGCGGTTAAAAGGAGGGCAGGTGGTCTGTTTGGTCTCCAGGACAAGATCTCCTCTGCTGTTCACACCACAAGCATACAAGTAACAGCCATCCTCCTGGGTTGAGTTGACCTGATCAGTTTAACACAGATGCATATAAGATCAGACATTTTGATTCATGTTATTTCCTATTAACACTCCATGTGCTTGTTACCTACACCTTTAAGGATGTTTTATTTCTTTAAATGTATGTGAAGAATGGGAAGGAAGGAGTCTTGCTGGAGGAGCCACAATGCCATGAAACAAATTTTTGCCCCCCCTACATAATCCTTTGTTTTTAGCTTTTTTTTGTCAGAATTATATATTTCAGATCATCAAAACAGATGTTATTATCAGACAGAGTAAAGTCTATAAAGCAAACAGAAAAAAGCAGAAATTGTAGTACAATTTTTTTCACATTGAGGTTTAAAAGCTGTTTAAACCAACCTGGCCCTAATTATATAATGTAATAAGTTCTTTGTCACTCATGCTAGAAGAATTTTGGCCAACTCTTCTATGCAGTATTGTCTTATTTTACACAAACTGAAGTTTTTTTTTTCTCTCGCTTGAACAGCTTGTTTAGAAATCCCACAACATCTCAGTCGAACTTGAGTTTGGGTCACTCCAAAATCTTCATTTTGTTTTCTTGCTGATGTGCTTTGGATCATTGCGGTGTCCTGAGCCATAACACAAGCCTGTTACAGGACAGTTCATTCTCTTTCGGGATTTTTTTCATGACAATGTGAACTTTTTTTTTCACCAATAATGCAAGTAGACTCGGTCCTGAAGAAGCAAGTCATCCCCAATTTCACACAGAGATTCAGATTTGGAAGTTTGGCTGTTTTTGTTGCCATTTTAAACTTTAACCCCTGTGATGCACCAGGATGGGACAGTTTGTTTTCTGTCCCGTTCTGGTGCTTTATCGCAGGAAGAAGACCAGGAGTCGTAAGTGTCTCCACATCTGAATTATGATGAAGCAAAGACTAAGCTTAACTGTTTTTCCTGTTTGTTTTTACCGACAATAAAATAATTTCTATTTTAAATGTAACACTTAACAGATCAGAAGGCTGTAGAACATTAATAGGGATTGTTGAACTACTTTTAGTTGTAATGTGGTTTTGGTGGAAGTTGTAAAACTGATGCAGGCAGTAGTTAATGACAAGACGCTGAACTTTAAAAGTCAGTAAACATAAATTAAATAAAGAGCACAATTCTGCAGGGCAGAGGAAATGTGCACAACCTACTGCAAAGCTGAGATATTGATATTTAGCACGTCATAATGGGCACATGACTACAGCGCTGTAACAAATCTTAAGCCCTTTAACTTGGAAACAAAAGTCCAAAAGCTGCCTTAAAAATATGAGTGAATTCAACTTTCAGTATGGAGTTAAATCCATACTGACAAGCTTAAAATAGTCAGGAGAACAGCTGACAACAAGTTCAACTTTGGAAAACACATAAACCTATGTTATGTGTAAACAACTCGTTATAGCAAATTGAGTTAGAGAAATTAAATAGGTGCATTTAACCTATGGAGACTGTCAGTTTTTCAGTGAATTATCTCTCTTTCATTCTCCTCTTTGACTTGTTTTTCCAGCTGTGGGAGACAACAAAGTGGGGAAAAACATCCAAATTGAAAATGTGTTATAGCAAAAGGTTTTAACAAACAAAACCTTATCTAAACACTTTTTTGTTTATTATATTCTATGCAGCACATGTATCGACACCGTCTTCTCCATATTATACCCACTTGCACACTGGTAAGTTTTCCATCTGGCTTCTGTATGAAGCAGGCAGTGGCAACACAGCGTCCACAGCAACTGTCTCCGTCCTTCTGCATTGCGTATCCCTTGCAAAAAAAAAAAAAAAAAAAAAAAAATGGTTAGCTGTTATTTTAATGATGTCACATGGCAATTTGTGTTATTTAAAAAAAGGATAGATCTTTGATTTATTTTCTACCAATATATCATGACCTGAGTGAATAATAAAACAACGTTAAGAGCAGCCTCTGTTTAATGATGAGCAGAGAGGAAATGTAGTCAGAGCCTAAGAGCACCTCTTATGAAAGCGATGGACATTTGAGTTTATTAATAAGTTATGCAGAGGACGGGAAAGAGCGATGGTCAAAATGGAAAATGATGACGTAAGGAGTTACCCTGGGGCAGGATGGACAGCTGGTTCGCTTGCATGACAGTTTGTATTTCTTCACTGCTCCGTTCTCCACTGTGCACTCACAGTGTGTGCACATATCCACCATCACTCTTTCGTCTGCCTTTATGAATACACATACAGTACTTAAAACCAGAGTACAGAAAGCACTGTCCACACTTTATTGCTGTTTATGACTTACCCCTATTACAGTGTGATTGAGAACACAGACATCCATTGGTGCTGGTGAGAGAAGAGCAGAAATACTTTTTTTTTCAGTTCTCTGAATATTATGTCAGTCCTGTCAATTTATAAGGAGTCCAAGTTACCTAGCTTGATCTTTAAAAGCTATTTAAGAGGTCAAACCAGGATACCTGGCTATAAGATTGCAGCAATGCAATGGAGACGTCTGCAGGACACTATGTGCAACTGCAATTTAACCAGGCAAGTTTCAGCAAGTTAAATATCTTCACTAGATATTTAAGACCATTTACATTTTTAATGTACATGAATTGAAAATAACTTTAATTAACTTAGTGACCTGAAAATTACAACCAATATATATCTTAAGCAAGATGAACCCCCCCAGCTAATTTAATGTGCAATTTAGTGTGCTTTTACACCCACGGTAAATACATTTAATGACCATAACCTTACCCCCTACTAATATACTATAATAACCTGCTTTCCAGTTAAAAATTATTAAATAGTACTTTTTTCTACTTTGATTATCTGAACGTGCTGCAATGCTGTTTCACAATCATGTAAATAAAAATATTTTTGTTTACTGACAAACATAGACTGTATGCATGTTGTTCCATTAGATCTGGTTTAAAACTGACAGTAATTCAGAAAAAAAGCATTAAACCATTAATTAAAAGGGTGGTGGTAGTGTAATGATCTGAGGCAGTCTTATTGTTTCATGACTTAGACCACTTGCCATATATTATGGAGGCATGAATTCTGCTTTCTGAGAATGTCAGGCTATCAGTTAGGACTTTAGGCTCAAGCAAAACTAAGAAACGATGATCCAACGCACACCAGCAAGTATTTCTCTGGATAAAAAAAATAAATAAGGTTTTATTGTGTTGTTGTTAAAGACTGAATTCAAATCCTGCTAAGTTGCTATGAAATGACTTTTAACAGGCCACTAAAGATCTAACACCCTTCAATGTGGCTGAATTTAAAAATAATATTGCAAAGTAGAGTTCCTCCTCAGGAATGACTATAGCCAGTTATCACAATTGCTTGATTGCACATGTGGCTGCCAAGGTTTACACAAGCTCTCCTTATGTTAAACTGGCTGTTACTTTTTTCACTGCTCTGTAATTTAAGATCTAGTATGGGAAACCATCACATTTTAAGTAATTGGAGCCTGCCATAGCAATGCGTACGAGGGCATTGAAATGCCTGCAAAGCAAGGCATCAGAGGGTTAAAGTGTAATATAGCAAAAATAATTGGCCGTTCTTCACCGCCATTGCAGCTTTGCCTGAACGCTCGGTTTGGACCCGCAATGAATCATCGGATATGGTGGGCTGTGAAGGATAAAATGAACTCATCCTTCAAATCTTTTGAAAAGGAAGACAGATTTGAAGGATACATTTGAAGGAGTCTTCGAATTCGGACAGGCCTTGTCGCCGCTGTATGATGTATTCGGCCTACAAATTGAATGACATTTAAAATTTTCTAGTTTTTAAATGTCATTCAATTTTAAGACCTTTTAGCCTCAAACCCTGTTTACATCAGCTACACAAGTCATTCATTTACAGTTTCATAGATGATCAGAGTTCTAACTCATTCGTTGTGCCAATGTTTTCCTGTTTGTGCACCAGCATGTGTGTGTGTGTGGGTATGCATGCGTTTACCACAGTGGCAGTGGGGGCAGCAGTCTTGAGTGTTACAGCGAAGCTCACTTCCCAGCGGACAGCTTGTAGTCTCCATACTGCCACAGCTGACATTTGTTGTAGAGATAAACACCTCGTCTTTCACTTTCTTACACTCATGTTCGACACATTTATCATGGGCTGACAGCCACTTCTCACCCACCTACAGACAGAGAAAGTGAAGCAAATCAATCAAAAATATTCTGTGTTTTTTTTTTGGGGGGGGAACCACTGATTCCTTTAGGAAGCACAGTTTTATAAAGTATTTAAACATCCCACATACCCTTCTGAGCTTTCCTCCAATGGCTATGTCCCCTCGCATTGCTCCCTCGGTCTCTGTGCAGCTGGCTGGTGTACATTCTCCACAGCAACTCCCTTTTCTCTGAGTGTATGTAGATCCCTGAAATTTGTTAAACATTTTTAGAAAACATTCAATAATGGCGCATATTTTTCACATTTAGTGCTGCCAGACCACAGGGCAGTTCCTATTGCAGACGGGTGGGCTGCACTGGGCGACATGGAGCGACGTGTCTCTGTCCTGCAGCTCTGTGCATCGACACTTCTCGCATCCTTCTTCCCACTCGCTGCCCACTGGGTGAACCACTCCACCAACCACACACACCTGGAGACACACATTGGCCACACAGGAAATGAATCCTCAAGCGTGCCCAGGAGTGCCACATTCAGAGAACTCACCTTGTCAGGTTGGCAGAGGATTTCTGTGCAACTGCAGTCATTGGTAAAGGACGATGTGACAAACCCGGTGGGGCAGGAGTGGGTGGAGTTCTGGCAGTTGCATGTACATTCAAAGGAGTCACAGCACTTTGTCTTTTTTGTGGACAGCTGGCGGTGGGCTGGACAGTCAGGGGGGTCTTGTTGGGAGCACTCTTCCTTTTTGCACACTAGATCAGAGAAAGAGAAGAGTGGCATAACAAAAAAAAATATATCACACCTAGAGCGCCATCTGTTTTATGCTGGCATGCGTTGTAAAAGAGACCATCAGCCTACCGCACTCGTAGATAGGCTGGCATCCGCCGGGGTTTTTCAGCACCACTGTTTGACCGTCCTCACAGCGAGGGACATCAGGCAGATCACAGCTCACCAGGTCACACACTGGGGTCACAAGGTCAGACTCAGGTCAGTAGTTAATACATTAGTGAAAACCACATTATTTATGGGATATTTCAAAAATAAATTCATTATTAAATATCAGTGTAGAAAGGTCTTAACTATTCATACACTTCACAGAAGAGCTTTGGTATTTTTGGGATTCCAGTTTCGGCTTTCAAACGTGTATCTGCTCTACTTCTCTTATTTTGAAAAGCTACTTTAACATCCCATGCTGAAATAAAAACATTGACATATTCTTATATACATGACTATCCATACATACCGCACTCGTACTCAGGGCAGCACTTGGATTCTTTCTTCTCCTGCAGGATCTCACAAGGTCCGCACACTGGAGCTAAACACACACCCATGCTAATTAAAACAAGCTGACAAAAGTTTAGCTGATGAAGCAAGTGGAAGTAAAAGTAAATAAGAACCTTTGACATCATTGCATGGTCTGGCAGTGCAGTTGATATGTTGCTGGTCCAAACACATGCAAATCAAACATGGGTTGTCATCTGGCACCCAACTCTGCATATGCTGTTTGAACAGAGGGAAAGCATGTTTCCTTTCCATTTGGAAATAAACAGCAGAGGGCAGTATAATCACATATTTGTGATGTGAGCTTTGCTGTAACTATATTCCAATGGTACAAAAATATTATGAAAAGATACAATTACAGTGTCATGGGTGAATATTTTGGTCACTGTATCAATTGCAATCAAGCAAATGTTTAATTGTTATCTCCAGAAATCTTCAGTCCGGGCACTTTTTTGTTTCAATCTTTTCAATCCACCAGCACATTCCTTCAAGTTTTGGACAAGAAATGCAGCAATTTTCATCCAACTGGACAATTATGCTTTTCCCTACCTTAATTTGAGCTTTCCTTTATGACTTCAGTATTGCACACATTAAGACAGGGATTCTAATGATTACTAAACATATTGTTCATTTCTAATTCTTCTTGGGCTTTCAGTCATATCCTTCATGTCTCACCGCATATGTGTGTCCTTGATGATCCACACACTGTCTGCAGGATTCCGGAGAGACGCATTTTCCATGATGCAAAACCGTCCCTCCAGTGCAGAAGCAGCCTTCAGTAGGTGTCTCCATACATGATGACTCGTTGCGCTGGGTAGTCGACCAGTCGCCTGGCAATGCCTGTAGGCTGCCACAGTCCTCCACACATCCTGTCCGGCATGCATCGTACTCCATAGAGTTTGGACAATGCAGTGCTGCACCACAGAACAGAAGAAAGAGTTAGGATCCACCTCCAAGAGTTAAGATGTTTATAGTAAACTAAGATATATGCACAGTGACTTACGGCAAAGATGGGGGTTCCTCCAATCCACACACACACCACTTTGTCTACAGAGGCGTGCATAGGTTGATAGTAACTCACAAACATCTGACTCGTCACACGCCTGCTCCTCACACTTGATGAGGAAAACCTGGACAGCAATATAGGCGTGGCATTTTTCAAACACCTCAGAGCGTAAGGCCTGACATCCCATCGCCACTCCAGACACGCACACTGCCTTCCGCTTGGGCAAGCACACACCACCATCTGCGGCCACAGTCCAGTCCGAGATGAAGGCCGGCTGGTTGGTTGTTGTGCTGCCATTACGGAAAGACAGGACATTAACCTTCGCCTCCCCACATGCACCTGTGAGAAAGGTACAGACAACACAGCTCAAAAGTAACACGGCCAAAACCAAAAGGGACAGGAAGACACACTTTTCGCTTCCGATAGTTTGCATAAAGCTGTGAGCGAATGGCTCGCCGGTTCTGTTACCGCAGAGTCCAGCAGTGTGCCCACTGGTTTCCGAACTGAGCAAGGTGATGGTAAATTCATTGCTCTGAGGAGTAAAAGTCAAAACGTAGCCTTGATCTGATTTCAGCTGCAGCATCACTCCTCCGTAGCGCACCACCTCCAGACCAGAATGTCGCCAAGGCAAGGCGAGCTCTTCTCGACCAATCATGGCCTGTTTGTGGAGAGAGCAAATAAGAACTTGCGCATAAAGTGCAAACATTATTTTCTTGAAGTCAGAATCAATAACACAAAGTGATTCTGTGTTATTGATGTGTAGTTTTGAAAGCCATGCATCTTTTTCCATTTTCTACATAAATCCTTTGTTAATGTAACATGTAAACCCCCCAAAAAAAATAAATTTTCAGTTTTAACTTGGGGAAAAAAAAGAAAAAAAAAGTTGTTCTAACTATTTCAAACACATACTGTACAGGTTTACCGTAATGTCATCCTTCAGCAGTAGTGTGTATGGTCCATGGGTCACCTCCATGGATTTCATGCAGATCTGGCTGTATTTTGCTGAGTCTTGACAAGGTCCAGTGTGAAGTTTGACCTCTGAGCCTTCGCTGTCGCCTTTACTGACCGTTAGAAGTGTATAGGAGCACAATCCCTCTCCTTCCAACCTGAGAGCCAGACCATCGAACCTCACCACATGGTTTGTGGAGCTGCCCATACATATGCCTGTATACACACACAAGGGAAAAAGGGAGGGAGGAGTCAAATACATGGTCCATTTTGGCCTGTGATGCTTGCCCTTTTTATTAACAGTTAGCAGGTGGGAAATGATCTGCTTGTTATACGGAGAGGCAAAATATCACAGTGGAAGTTATTTATTACACATACAAGGACATTCCCAGCGGCAGCCGCAGGCCTCCTCCACTCTGACAGGGGGCATGTTGTTTCTGCATGCTGGCGGCTCCAGTTTGTCACAGCTGACTTTGTGATTCTGAACCATCACCGCTCCATTGGGGTGGCACAAGAGAGAATGGCAGCCATCGTCAAGCAGCCACGATTCGCCAGGCTGCAACAATCAAGACGTCTGATTACAGAAGTGATTACAAGTAATTGTAAATTGGCTTTGAAAATGATCCGGCCATATTACAAACCTTCCTCTCATTTCCGTTATCATCAACACACGATCCTGGTGGACCAGCTAAAAATAACCAAGCACACATTTTTATTACTGCATTCAGTTCTTACTATTATCTAAAATGGAGACTTATTTTCTATTAAGAAGAGAAAACTATTCATGCTTAGTGGGCACCTCTGCAGATTCTCTCCATGTAGCTTTTGTCCAGAGTTAAAAACATTCTTAATTGGTCCATGTTGTTTAGATGCAGAGTATTGTCTTGGTTGCCGTGGTGACCGAGTGCACTAAGTTCATTGCTGTCATAGTTCGGTCCAACTCCAATGGGGAACACTGACACACCTGGAAAGTGACTCCAAGCAGTGAGACACTGTCATGTCATGTCAGGAAGATTTTAATTGTTTTAATAGTAGCCTGGTTACCTGCTGCAAGAGCCTCATTAACTGCCTCTTTAATATCATCAGTGGATTTTTCTGTCATCACCATCACGACTACTTTTGGGACACCTACTCTCCCACCGTTGACAGATGAGATGGATGCCTGCACAGCGAATTTTACAGCTGACCCTGCAAATGGAAGGAACAGTTAATGTACATCTAGCTTGACCTGATTCCAGCCACCTCCAAAACCATCAGATGTCAAACAGTGGTTCCACGAGGAAACCGATGTCCTCATGACAGCGCAGAGGTTAATGTTAACTACCCAATGCAGGAGCTGCAGCGGTCCTGGTTGAGATGCCTTCCACCCGCTTCAGAAGCTCTGACTTGCTTTGATGACTGTTCCACATGAACTCAGCCGTGTTTATGTCTCCATACTGAATTAAGCTCACCTGAGTGCCACTTGGCCCTGCGCATGGGAAAAAAACATTGAGACATTTACATAATTACCCTCTTTTTTTGTTTAAACTCAGTACAGTTTGTACTAAGTACTAAAATATTTGGACTACATTCAATCATGACAAATAAATTGAGCAAAATAACTCAATACAGGGATTTAGACTCATAAATATGAAAACAAGAAATAAAAGGAACAATATAACAGCATAGCATTCCGTGTGTGTTTAGTGCAATTGTAGATGTTTCTCTTGTAAAGTGTGATATTATTTACCACAGAACATGTCAATTATAATTTAAAAACTGCATGTATAATTTGAAAAGAAAATCATATCACATGCTAGATCTGTCTGTAAATGTGAATGCGGTCCTAAAAAAACAAAGTAGGAATGTTAGGTTGAGTAATTGTACATATGTTAATGTTTGGCATTCTGGAAACACATAGCCCCTCATAAGTTTTCAACTACTGAAAATAGTTGAGAAAGTAATTTCCTTTCACAATTTGTTAAATTTGTGTTATTCAAAATGACAGATATACAGTAAAGCTATTTATTGTTTCTAGAGATTATTTTGCATTTTAAGTAATCGGATGTTTTGAAATGTCTCTAAAGAGGACAAACTTTGATAACAGACTGTTGTGGTAACAATTATCTCTGCACGTACTGAAGGAATGCGTCACACCCACCTATATCAGCATTACTAATGAAAGTCTTGACAAAGGTCTTCATGTCCTCAAACTGATCTCCGGCCTTTAACAGGAACATGACATCAAGAGGCTTCTTGCATGGCACTGTGTGATGATACATTGTTACATTAATGTGGCTGATAGACCAATACTGGAGAGATACTTGAAAATTAGTCAGTGCATGGTATCACCTGTGAGTGGCAGAGTGGAGTGAGTTGGGACGATGAGGGGTGGCAACGTAGGAGAGAGGGGCCTGACTGTGGTCTGTGTGATGCTGACCACACGATGGACTAGAGACGTCAAACGGCTGTAGTCCTCAACCATCATTGGATGCTGAGGGTGGCTGAATTGCACCAAGTCCGTTTCATGCACCTTTGGTCCAACACCGATGGGATACACACGTGTTTGGGCGCTTGTAGTTGGTGGACGTGTCACTGTATCAGTGGGGGGATTTTCAGTCACAAGAAAGACGAGCTGAGGTGGGGCGGGGACGTGAGGAGGATGAACTGTAGCCATTTCCTGAAGAGTCATGGTGACAGCTGCTCCAGTGTTTGTCTCGCTTCCTCCTCTCCAACGAATCTGCCGCAGTCGTTGCAGCAGTTGCGCTCTCTGCTGCCTCAGCTCCCAGCGGCTGATTTCCACAGTGACTGTTACAGAGTACTGGATCACTGTGATGCGGATAAACTCTTCCTTTTCTGTCAGCTGAGAGACGACTTCCTCCAGGAATATTAAAGACTTATTGAAGTTGGCCTCACCAACAGTATCAGAACCTTCTATGATGAATGTCACATCTGTGGCTGGAGGGTGGTATTGTGGTATTGTGGTGGCAGGAGACAGGCCAGAGGGTGCAGTGGATGCCAGAGTGCTGGGTACATGTTGGACAGGTGTTGTTTTCACATAAGACGCAGGGGGAGTGGTGGAAGTGGTGGTCTGACGGGCTTTATTTGGTGTAGGCTTTGGCATCTCTGGCTCCATCCCCAAGGTGCAAAGGTAATCCGTTACCTCCAACAGACGATCGGACAGTTCGCCTGTGCTGCTCAGCACATAGGCCCTGTTGTCTGGGTTGGCCTTGGTGATATCATTAATCTGACCCATGTTGACACCAGGACCAAGCGCCACTGTCAAGGTGGTGATGGCTTTTTTGCGGAGCATCTTCACGATGCCACGGACGGGACGAGGGTTACCACTAGCGGTCAGGATGATTGCTACACGGCCTGCATTGTCACGCTTGTTCTTGTCATAGATGTTAATGGCGAGATACTTGACAGCTTCATCCAAGAACGCTGCATCCCCCCCTGTGTAATGAAGCTCACGCACAGTCTTCTTAAACAGCCACTTCTGAACCTGTAGGTATTGAAAAGCAAGAAACAAGCATGAGGCAACCAGGTCTGAATGTTTTATATGTCAAGTATGTCCTTATACTCTGTCTTCATATAAAGTTGGGGCATCTCTTGAGAATGTGGCTCCTTTAATGTATTGAGAGAGACTGGGGCTATACTTGTTGCTTGTGCTGCTTTGTCTATCACACTTTTTTCCTCCAAAAAACATTTCAGATGTTTTTATACAGCCTTCTGTGAACAGCCAGCTTCTTTAGCTATAACCCTACTTAGATCACTTGGCTGTGCACAGGCTTCCATAAGCATCAAGCCATAACCATCAAATAGCAATAGACACTTGTGAGTAAAATCTATGAGTTTTATGTTTTGAAATGAACTACTGAACTAAATAAAACTTTTCTCTAATATTTTAATTTGAGAAGGTTCATTATTTTATTTTATTATTTTCATTATTCCTAAAGCCATCAGTGATGAATTTGTGTAAGGTCACATATGGTATGCTACCGTACCTGCAGGTCATATGTTTTCACTCCAGAGTGGTAGAGCAGCACTGTGGCTCTAGTATGAGCTGAGCCCATACGGAAACGTTCAACCACTCCGAGTATGAATTCCTTGGTGGCCTGAAATTCCTCTTCAGTCAGTGCTTCTGACCCATCCAGTAAGAAAGCCAGATCCATTGCACGGTCACACATGCCCTCAGGCATCAAGGTGGTGAAAGGCATTGTGGTAAAAGTGCCGTAACTCGGTGTTGGTGTGGGAGTGGACAATATGTTGAGGGAGGTGCAGTCTTCACAGCTTAGAGTGTTGTTCTCACAGTGGCTTTTATAGGGGAAAAAAATAGATTGACTTTAAATTAAGCAAACTTTGATTCCATTTTATAAAACTATTTGCTATTCTGTACTTTACCATATTTTGCAGTGTGTCGGGTCATCATGATTCAGGATGACTTTGTTCCCATGGGATATCCTCTGACCCTCGTGGATACAAACCTGACACTGAGAGGGATCTACGCATCGCATTGCCACCTCGTCAAGAATTTGACCTACGCAGATTAAGTTTAGACTGACACTAAATCACAGTGTCGATATCGTTGTAGATTGTAAAATAGTTGTATGTTGTGTCTTGGCACCTGGTGGGCAGTAAGCATGGCAGCCTTCCACACACGTCAGTGAACAGTGGAGGGGATCAGGATGCTGGCAGGTAATTGGACAGGCAGGTCCGCAGGTGTTATACCTCCACTGGCACAACTCCTCCCCTGTACCTGCGAGCTTAGGGTTCAGCTCTTCACAGCTCATAGCTAGGATTTAGTGAAACAACTTTAGTTAAACAACTTCATTTTAGTGGTCTAGTCAAGAAGATAAGATTCTAAATTTGATTTTCTAGTCTAAAGTTAGTAGTTTCTATGTTTTGCAGATTGATTGAAATCAGCAAAAAAAAGAGAAAAGATAAAATGCCTTAAAAACATATTATACAAATGCAATTAGATTGACAAAGACGACACAAATAAAAAGTAGCAAAAATAAACAAGAAAAAATCACGTTAGAAATATTCTATTCAGCTTATCCAATCTCTTCCCAGCTGGAAAAAAAATTTGAGGACAGGTATTATCAGTTCGATTTGATCACTCACGGCAAAGTTCATTGGATCTCCACATGACAGACACGCCCTTCTCTGAACAAGCCTGCGCGTAAGCAGCAATGGTGTCACAGAAACATGCACAATCCCCCACAGATGAGCATGAGCATGCTGCCTCGACACACATCTCTACATACGCCTCTGCATCCACCTGGAGGGAACAGAATGAACATTAGGAATGGATGACGTGTCAATGAGCAACTTTGGAGCTATAACTTTTACATACCTCACTGTTGCATTCTTTGAAGAGCGGACCAGTAATCACACGACATGATTGCTCCACTGTAACCAACTTTACAAGGTTGTCACTGCAAGGAACTGGCATCTGAATATCCCAAAGGAAGCATAAGGAGGTGGCATGTATTGCTTTGTTTATTAATTGTATTCATTGACTGGTAGAAGGGAATACTTAAAGTTTTGTAATATAACAGCAAGTATCTTGGGAAGCTTAGTATGCTCATTTGCTTTCAACTAGAAAGCATATACCTTTAGGTTGATTTAGATGGATTGTAAATCACTGAGTTATTAATATATAGACTATACAAGTGCAAAAATAGTGTAAAACCCCTCAATATACCTCAGTTACATCAGCACAGCTGGGAAGGACTTTCCAGGAATTGCCAAAGTGTGAGGCATCCATCTCCAGCTGGTTGTTGCTGCTCATCAAATCATTGTTGACATTTCCGTCAAAATTCCCGCACAGACCACAGACCCGGCCCTTCACATGACAAAGTAATCATGACAAAAACAATTGGATTATCTAAACAGATGTGAGTAAATCATTTCAAACTGGAGTTAGACTAACACAGTAGTACCCTGTAGGAAGCTGAGACGTGAACAAGGAGGCGAGTTCCTCTGTCCCAGCTAAGGGAGATGTGTTTCCCCAACATGACGGTATAAAACTGACCAGATCTGACAATCTCCACTTGGGAACTGTGCAGCACAGGCCTCTTCATCGTCACCTGGATAGATGCATGAAGGACACACAGAGGTCATGTCTTAAGTACTTTGGTTAGGATATTTGCAAAGGGCTGATGTTATGAGTAAATATATTGAAAAGTAACCAAATGGTTTTATATAATGAGATGGATATGAATGTAGTTGGTTTGCCTTGTCAAAGTGCTCATACCTGTAAAAGATACCCCTTTTCATTAAAAGCACATAATCACTCGTATTTCACTGGGAATGTTTTGAAGTAGAACAACTTAAAGTGACACTAAACTGTGTAGTGAAAATAAAATGGTACATATGGTACAAGCCACAACCTAGCTTTTAAGCTTATACGCAAAATGGAATATGTGGCCAAAAATTAGCATTGCACATCTCCTTGAATGCACCATCTATACAGTGAAACATGGTAGCAGTATCATACTGTGGTTTGGTTTTCTAAGTGATTCCAAACAGACCCCCTGTGGTTTAAGAAAGTTCTACTTTACATTGGTCAATCACTTTAAATCTACATGTAATGTGATTAAATGTGAAAAGGTGTGTGAGTTCTGAATACTTCTGCAAAATACTGCATGAAATTCATGTCAAAAATAAACTTGTTTGCTTCAAAATTTAAGGAAAATATAAATGAAGAAAATTTACTTATATATAATAATAATACTAATAACCTTTATTTACTCAGGTTTCTCCCATTGAGATTAAAAGATCACTTTTACAAGAGAGACTTGGCCAAGACAGGCAGCATACAGAGAGAGGGAAAGAAAAGACACAATTCGGCTTTTTTTCCAGATCACAGTTAATGCCGCCCTAATGATGCTATATATAAGTAGAATTAAGACTGCTTGTGTGTTACCTTTCCATCCTGCATTACAATCAAGCCGCCGTGGTAAAAGATAGTGACAGCTTTTGCACAGCGATCCCCGACAATTCCACACGCTTCATTCTCCACCAGCACTCTGAAGGAACCTTCGTCTGCGTGACACATATCCTTTTCATAGGATAAGTGGAGAAAACACACTAATCAATACAAATTTACTAAGAACGAGCCTACACAGAAAGCTGGAGTGGGACTCTCTGCAGATCTGTTTGCTTTATACCTGCACCAGGACATATTGGCATAGGCCAGGAAAGGAGTACTTAAGGCCATCAAATGTGATGTAATGCCCCTCCCCCACGGTGCGACACACGCCATCACACAGCTTCTGTGTGCAGCGCCACTTCCTGTTCTCACACACACTGGAAAACAGGAGAAACATGTCACGGAAACTGCTTAAGGTTTTCCTTGTCGTTTATCAACCGTCATTTTACCAGGTGTTGCAGTCAACGATGATACTCCGTCCTGCTGTGTACGGTCTGTTGTTATGGTAACAGGGACACTGCTCTGGTTTGATGCAGTCTCCGCGATGGCGTACCTGAAATCAATCCGTTAGTCAATCTCTTTGCTCAGTTTAAGTGTTTCACGAACAAAAAGCAAACACACCACACTTACTGTGCCAGGTGGACAGAGGCAGCCAGGGATGCAGGCAAGACTCACACATGGCAGGTCCAAATTCTGGCAGGTTCTGGCACACTCCAGCCCCTTTTCACCTGAACTACACTCTGCACGAACAAGGGGAGGAGGGCACTGGACTGACCGTCGCTCTGAAAACAAAAGTTAAATATTTAGACCAAATAATTCTCAACTTTTGTTGTGTCATGAGGAAAAATAAGAGTGATGCCCAAAAAACATGTTGGCTAATAGAGAAGTGCATGACTATAAGCAGCAACAACTGAAGGAATATAAGATGGCACCTCTTGATGGCACTGTGTCATCATCATAGAAGAGGTCAGAAAGAAATGATGTCATCTCTGTGGAGCTGCACCGCATGGCCCCATTCTCACAGTAGCTGCAGGATCAAACATAAACAAAAAATTATGATCATGCAACAGAATCCTGCATCTTCTCAGACCATTTTCTGCAACTGCAGATGGAGTCACATACCAAATGCTGTTGTGATCGGCATAGACGTCACTGGGCTGATACAGCTGTCCATCGTGTATGCAGGGGCACATGTCCGCAGTCACACACTCACCAGGAGGGCTCAGGTATTTCCCAGCTGGACAGAAGCAGCCCTCCTCACACACTCTCTCCCCATCACAGCCAGGCTCAGCACCCGAGAGAGAGCGGCACGTTCGCTCACATGTACTTCCACAGGCCTCGTACACCTGACCTCCAGGACATCCCATCTCTGAGAACATCAGATCAAAGGGAAATTTATTATAAATTCTTGGTTAGCTTACATGTTTCCCCCATCTCCTTTTTGACACAGGAGTTTAAACAGTGAAAGTACCATTAAAAGAGTGTTGATCTTTATGTAAATGTTGTTCACAAATTCACTATACACACTGACTATTAATGTGTTACAATGTCCTAATCTTGCATGGATGGATGCACATGTACTGATTAATGGAAATTAATTTTAAAATCAGCCAAACTCCAGAGAAGTTGTAAAAGCTGAGTTACTCAATTGGACGTCTTTTGATCATAGATTGTAAGACGGTTTGAGCCTGTGGTAGCTTCTTTTAATCAACTTCCTGACAACATAAACACATACAGTTGTTGGTGACTAAAGAGATGAAATATGTGAATAAGCAATGTACTTCAGATGAAGTTAAACACTCCATGAAAATGTGGTTGAAGAACCTATTAGGACCATGCATCCTAATAGGTTAGACCACTTGACTGCAAATAATATTTATTTTTAGAAAAAGGATTTTTGCATCTGCAAAAAGATAAGTCAACTACAAGCACAGAGAGATTAAAATGTATTTTGTGGTTGTGTGACTTCTAAGAATTAACCAACAGAGACATATGGCAGTATCAAAAACATTGCTCTTTCAGTTTCATAAAGGATGCAAAACAAGCATTCAATCAAATGTTTGTCTTAGAGATAACTTTGAATAACTGGAATGCAAATAAGTGGTATAATTCAAAATGCGAGTTACCACAGAGTGAAGGGGATCTCCAGTTGAGCAGCACTCCTTTTGCAGAGCAGGCGGCTGCATAAGCAGACAGAGCCGAGCAGAGGCACTGCTCACCGTCTCCACAGGCACAAACGTCATACCGACAAAACCGCTGGAATGGAGCAAGATTCACCAGAAAGTGGCATGAGCTGAACACATCTGACGTGATCACTGCACACGCCTCTTCTGCGTAACGCACTGGAAGGGACAGATGAACATATGTTGATATTTGTTCATTTTTAATAAAACGAGACTCAGTGGATGCACAGATGATACCTCTTTTGGGATTTGCTGCACATGGATCAGAGTCGTGCTTGTGAATGGATTCGCAATCGCCATTGATCCTCCAGGCCTGCCCAAAAGCCTGGGGACTTGCTTCAACCAGCCCGGAACCAGACAAGAAGTCATCACCATGGTTTCCATTGTAGTTCCCACACAGACCACATGTCTGCCCTGTCCATTGTGGTCCCAGCTGGGAAAGGTTTTCAGGATTCAGTGCTGTTGGCTGTTTGAAACTTTACATCAACATTATCCCTGAAAACACATTTAATCCAACCTTCAGAAGAACACGACCCCGACCGTCCCAGTCCAATCGAAGGTCATCACCAAACTTCACTCGAACAGAAGACTGAGCCGACCTCGCAATATGCAAATGGCCTGTAAGATTGCACATAACAAAGTGTAGATTTGAATTCAAAATAAATGTAGTTTTTTTTTTAACTAATGTCACTCCCAAAGCTTGTCCCAGAGTGAAAAACATGCCTATGTATCTGACGCACGGTGATTGGCTAATAAAAACACAGAATACATACATTCTAGTAATTACATATAAAATGCAAATGTGTGACAAATCAGAATAAAAAGCAAAAAACACAAGGTGTGCATGAGTGATATATGACATAAAAATAGGTTGTATGATTATGATCTGACTTGTAAAATCAAGCTTAAGTAGTGGTACATGTCTGACAAAATGAGGCAAACTAAAATATGTCAAAAAGCTACTCATATAATGTTTTGATTTAAAAAAAAAGCAGATGAGAAACCACCATCTATCACTCTAGAAAAGTTATAAAATCTTTTCAAAGGCTCTGGGACTCAATTGAACCACAGTGAGAACCATCGTATATGTAGGGAACATTAGTGAGCCGACTGAGAGCTGGCCAATCAAAATTATTCCAGGAACACATTAATGATTCATCCAGATCTTAGTTAAAGTCAACATTCCTGATCCCATTGTAAGAAAGACATTAGATGTAAAATGGCATCAACAAAAGCACTTAGAGTGGCCAAGTCAGTAACTGGGCTACTCTAAGTAATTACTTTCTCACATATTAGAGGTTAGGTTTGAAGCTATTCCTTCATTAAATAAAAAATCCTGGTTCAAACAGCATTTTATATTTACTCAGAGAATCTTTCTTTGGTTATTTTTTTATGTTTTCTGTTAAACATTTAAGTTTGACATAAAAGAATAAACAAAAGAAATTTGCAATTGGGCAAATATTTTACCACATCACAGTACAGTATAATTTGATTGAGAGTTCTCCACCCATATACCAAAAATACACACCATGATTCATTGGGGTCTGGATGTCCATATTGTTGACAGACACAACTCCTCCATGCTTCAGCTTCACTGTCATGTTCTCCAGAGAGGGCAGACTGAGTGTCACTGAGCGTGTGCACACAGCATCCTGATCGTCTGCACACTGGGACATAAAGCAACCAAAAAAAAAATTGCTTCAAACTATTCAAACCTGTTTTTGTCAAGCGAACGTTGCATTACAGGCAAGCATATCAAATAAAAAGCTTAAAATCAAAAATTACCTGCACATTCTCAATGATGACAGAAAACCCGTTATTTGTGCAGTCCTTTGCCAGGAGATACTGACAGTGACCAGTGAAGGTGAAAAATTTGTTGTCAAAAGACTTGAAGTGAGACTGCCCAACAACTAAGCACTCACCTACACAAAAAAAAGAAGATTTAACACCTGAAATTGGCTTCACAGAATGTCAACATGCTTGAAAGTGGTGCTGGACACGTGTCTCACCAGGGCAGCCTTCATTGGTACATTCCCAGGACCCGTGGCGGCACACACTAGAGTGGCAGATAAAATATTTGAGGGGTAGCTCATTTGGATGCTTCACTTTTTATGCACATGCATATCTGTGCATGCTTACTGCTCCTCACCATGTATTACAGTCCTGAGAAATGGTGGATCCTGGGGGGAAATGTCTCCCCATGTGTGCGCAGGAACATTGAGATACCTCCACACAGCGATTCCCATCCAAAACTTTTCCAGCTGAAACACATGTACATGTCATGTTACTGCTGGCAACACTACAGCCGAGGGAAGAGTTATATTTAGTCAGTGAGAGCTTACTGGGGCATGTACAGCCATCCACACATTCCTCCTTGCAGACCTCCTGTATGTTGAGACTGTGGCAGGTTGTAGAACAGGGTTTGGTGCATTCACTGTACTGCATGTCAATTGGACACTTGGGAACTGCAGAAACACATGGCAAGTTTTACTTTACAAACATTTTTATTGGTTTCTTCAGATTTAACAAACTTACAGCACTGGCTCTCTTCCACCCAGCCGTGCAGGAGTATCCCATGAGATTGGCATGTGCGAGCGTATTCCAGTAAGAAAGGACAGGAGCAGTCTTCTGGAGTTTTCTGGTCACAGTAGCAGGCCTCTGCCTGACACAGGGACAGGAACGCATCGGGAGAGACCAGGTGGGAGCAGTGGAGAAACAGACTAGAGGTCTGCAGCATGCTGCAGCTGGACAATACCTGCACAAATAGACATGCAAATGATCAATTCTTCCTGTTTGAATGGATAAATTACCTGTTTTAGGCTTCATGCAATCAGGTCTTTCATTTACCAATTTATTAGTTACTAACAAAATCTTGTCTTTTTAAACTTTGGTTGAAATTCTACATTCTCTGTAAGGCACTGGAATGAAAACCAAAAACACAAACATAAAATGTGCTACATACTGTTGGGACATCAGAACTCTGGTTTTATGAGTGAAATTATTCTAATGAAATGAGTGACTTGAATGAAATGATCTACTTCACAAATCTTATATTAGATAATGACATTGTACTGAACACTGTTAGTCCATTATCGTCATTTATTTAAACTCCATTTAAAACACCATCAGTCATTTTCTTCTAAATGAATTATAATGCTTTGTTAGTAATAACGATGATTTGTCAGTCAGGATCTGACAAGTGAAAGTCAGATCATGTCTTCTGAAGTAATGTACACTTTATTAATGTTGCAATACAGGAAGGGATCTAGAAAGGGAAACACATAATCATGTGAGGAAGTTCAGATGGTGTTAGACCTTCCTGTTGTCTTTCCACTTTCCTTTTAACATCAAGATTTAAAATCAGATGTACTTTAATGATATTCTCAGAACTGCTCATGTTAGTGTTAATTGTCTGTTACCGCTGCCGTTCCCTTTGTACTGTTACAGGATTGGGTGGGATCCGAGACGCGTCGACAAGCCTGGTCAGCTCCCTTCACAGCCCAGGAGTTTGCAAAATCATAACTGTCCTCTGTCAGAAATCCTGAAAGCACACAAACACGAACAACGACACACATAAGAGCTGACAGATTCTCCTTAATCTCATCCTACCACAAATGTCTTTGCTTGCTTTAACCCTGTTATCTTTTCCTGTACTCAATGGCTACTCTTCCTGTTGCCGAGTTCTGGTGACTCAAATCATTTCCTAAATTCCAGTAATATTGAACTCTCCCTTGTTCAGTTCCAAAGCTCACTGACATGCAGGTGACTTTCAATTAAATAGAACATTAACAAGAATGTGCTTGTTCCACCGGTTCATAAAAAAAGAGACTCATATAATGATGATTATTATTCATCGTGATATATTTCATGCATTTAGTTAATTTTGCTGCTTTTATTTGCAGCTCATGAGAGTCCAAATTCCACTTTTATTAATATCAAACTATTACAAGAAACAAAATTTATACCATTCATCCATCCATTTTCTTACACCCCTGTTCCTAGTGGAGTTGGTAGGGTTGCTGGTGTCCATCTCCAGTGAACGTTTCGGGTGAGAGAGTCCATCGCAGATAAAATTTATACCAGAATTCTAATTTACTGATATGCACCTACAGAGTGTTTCTCTCGATGCACCTACCCTCCTGAGCAGTGTATTCATCAGATGGGATCGCATTAAAGTTGCCGCACAGGCCGCAGGTGCGATTGGAGTAGAGCTTGGTCATAGTCACGGCGATGTTGGCCGCATTATCAATGGTGACAGCGAAGCCAAACTCTTCACTCCAGAGTTTATAAAACCCAAGCTCTGAGCCCACAAACACAGCATGAGATGCATAGGGAAGGGACAGTCTGTGAAAAGGAAAATTAATTTGAAGCTGTTATTGCTATCACTATCATTGATTTGATTTTTTTTTGCGTGTGTTTTATCTTTATTATTTTTTCACCTTTTTCCTCCTTGTGAAAGCTGTCCGTCTGCAGATAGGTGTAACTCGAAGACGTCCCCCAGAAACATTGTGATTCCTGTTCTTTTGCCATTTTGAAAGTCACCTATACCGATCCAAAGCATATGTTTACATCAGTTATACAGCTACATCTGCATAAAATGAATGACATTGGAATGTAAAGCTAATGATGAGGGTTCCTAAATAAAAACACATTCTGTAGCAAATAGTGTTTAATATAATACTTGCTATCAATTAAACAACAGAAAATTAATGTTAGATTTTAGTGGAGAGCCATTAAACGTAACAGTTAATTTAGATGAATTTTCTTTATGTTACTCACCCAGCAGAGTGAAGGAGTGATGGTTGCAGTCCCCAGCCAGAAGGTAGCTGCAGTCTCCTGGAAACTCATATATAACCCCATCAAAGGTGTGAATATGATGTCGTCCGAAAAGACTGCATCTCCCAGTTTTGCTCGCCACACAAGCTGGACACAACAATGTCCAATGAGTATGAAAATAGTAATCTGCAACATTAAATGCAGGCTACTTTACAGAAAGTGGGAATTAACCGAAATGTAAAATGTAATACCTGTAAGCTGCAGGAAAACAAAAATTCCTTGCAGATGCCTCTTCGTGTGCAACTGAATTTAAACATAAAAGTTACTATCACAGTTAATTACATTATTGACATTCCTCAATTATTGACAAATTCGCAGGTTTGATTAACAGGTTCTTCCTCAATTCTCAAACTAGTCCTACCTCCATTGGTCCAGATGCCAGAAAGGGAAAACAAAATTCAGAACAAGGAAAAAAAAAGATCCACATTCAGATGTTACATAGTCAAGAGATATTGCGATGGTCAAGAACTGCTTTGGTGGGAACATAAAGATTTGCAGCCACAGTAGGAGGTTTGTTTTATAACACAGACTGTACCTCCGCCCAGCTCCTGAGGGGCTTCCCTGAAGGTCACTCCCCTCACCAGGTTATGTCAAGAAGGAATATCATTCTGTCTGCAATGTGGTGCCAGCAGACTGACACCATCAAACACAACTCAGCAAGACAATGCCAGGATATGCCTACTGATCGCCGGGCTGAGTGATTAGTCCACACATAACGTATCTGTACCAGCGCCAACCCAAACAACTATAGTGGAAAACACTCTCACCAGAGATATCTCACGCAATAACACTGCGTCTGCGGGGCCCCATGCATGGGCACTTCACTGAATTGCACCAAAATCTCACACACATACTGAGAACATGTGTTGATAAAAGCTCTCAGGTCAAACGGTTGGTGATTGTGTGGAATTTAGATAAAGGAAAGGAAACTGAATATTTATTTCTACCAAAATGTCTTTCAAATGTAAATAAATCCATTGTTTGATCCATGATTGCTAAACCATCTGCTTTATATGACAATTTATGTAAGTTCCCCCTTTACGTTTTTTGTTTTGAATATATGATTTAATTACATTTTTATAGCACAAACATAGACTTGAATTTTGTGTAATAGTAATAAAATTGCACAACCAACTGTCTGATTAACATCATTTTAATCTATCTCTGCTAACTTATGTTTCCTTTGCCAATGGTGCTTCCTTCCTACAGAAGGTGTGTTGTTTTGAAGGGCCTTATGAGAACTTCACTTTGTTACATTTGATTTAATTTAGTGACTCATTCATGTTGGCATATGATTAAACATATGTCAACATATAATGACATAGCATAACCGATGTAAATGCTCAGTAAGTAAATAAGTAAATGGGATTTACTTGTTTGATTTGAATAAGTAAATCTTGACTCATTCTAAAACAACAAAAAGTGACTATCTCTGTAGTCACCACACATTAACATTAACTAACATTGCCTACAATGCTAGTCATTGTGTACAACAGTTGAATACAATAAATGCAACTGATTTAATCACGCACTTCATGTTTTAAGTTTGCCAGATTTAAGAACCTTCATTTAGTAACCCAATACTTTGTGTTTCTTTCCTGTTTTGATCGGTTAGTTGACAATGAGGCTGATGTCAACCAACCAATCAATGGGAAAAACCAAGCAATGGGAAAGAAAGAATAAAAATACACAAAATGGTAATATTCATAAACCAGAAAGTAACAACTAAATAGAAGATCCCTATAGATTGATAGCTGTAAAGTTTAAACTGTAAATGTGGTTAACATGGTTGAACAACTGTTAAAAAAAAATTTTTAGTTGTTTCCTACCTCACATTATACATTATGTTGGTGCAAACAAATACAAGTTACAAAGTTCTAAGGAAATAAAACAGATTTTGTGGAATGTCGAAACCTGCCAGGTCTTTGAACTCTATGTGTGTCTCCTTTGATGCACTTCCAGTTTGAATGTGTGGCTAAAAGGGCTATAGGTGTTGAATTCCACTGTCAGTATTTGGTATTACCTTTGTCGTGATGTCACAACATCATTGTATTTTGTGAAAAACATTTACCCATTCATAGATCAATTGACAATCTGAGAGTAAAGTTCCAAAGCTCTTTCAGTGCTAAGCATTTATCAGGATAATTAGAACATGAGTCATACCACAAGTTTCATTTTTGGCTTCAAACATCAGTATCTGAGTTGTGTAATTTTTTATTAGCACAGACTGAGTAACTGCACAGCATTTCAGGAGACTAAATAATGTTATTATGTTTCAGACAAGCAAATCTGCAATATACATGGTGTGTGAGAGATGCTCTCATGTGGCAAAAATATAAACCACTAATATGGTTTATATGATTTTTTTTTTCTTATTGTGAGGTTAATTCATTTATTTAAGACATTTTGTTCTTGGATCTGACTTAGCAAGTTGATCACAAAGTATTAAAAAAACATAACTAAACAAAACAAAGAGAGGCTACCATAAAAAAATACTGGAAAGCTGAAAGATGTTAGCTTCCAGATTATATTTAATGGCTCTGTAAAATGCTATTTCATGTTATAATTATTTAGTCTTTTTAATTATTTCTATAAAGATGCATAGTCTAAGAGGTCCAAGAGGTTCACTAGGTGAACAATTAACTGTTGTTACATGTAATGCAGATAGCAAAATATTAATCCCAAGCTAAAAACAAAATAGCCTGCTGGAGCACCGTGTTCATTCATGTGCAGCATATTAAATACGTGAACGCGCATTTCTTATTCTGGGAGAATTACGTCATCGCCCCTTCAGAGCTTCAGTTTGTTTTGTCACAGAAAATGCAAAAAGCTGTGAGGGCAGGCTTTATATAAGCTGCATTTAAAACAATGGTTTTAAGTGTAGTTTTGAAAAAAATCATTGAAACAGTTTAAGAAAACGTCAGAATGATTGAAAAGTTTCACAAAATATCACAGTAAAACGTATTTGATGCAGTTGTTTGCTTTTCTAAATTGTTTAAGGAAATTAAAAAGAAAGGTTTTAGTCTTGTGGGGGCGGACCACTCCATGCGCGCACTGCACAACGAGTCCGCGCCAGCGCGTCGACGAAAACCCGTTTAGTGCACTGACTGTGTAGAGGAAGCACTTCCTTATCCTTACCCTCTATTTTAACACCTCATCCGTTAAACAGTAAGGTTTGAAGCAGAAAATCGCCATGGCAGCGCTGTCGGGTGGAGAAAGATGCATCAAGTATCTGATGTTCGCCTTCAACCTGGTGTTTTGGGTAAGCGCGAGGCGAGGAAACATTTATTCCCATACATCCTGTCGGTTGTTTAAGAACGCGCGCGGATGTGTGTGTGTGTGTGTGTGTGTGTGTGTGTGTGTGTGTGTGTGTGTGTGTGTGTTTGTGTGTTTGTGTGTGTGTGTGTGTGTGTGTGTGTGTGTGTGTGTGTGTGTGTGTGTGTGTGTGTGTGTGTGTGTGTGTGTGTGT
>CAEGAF010023974.1:0-41570 GCA_903067075.1 Micropoecilia bifurca
GGGGGCATTTATGGCCTGGGTTTCTTCGGGTTTTTTGCTTATTTTACCGGGGCCCCCCCCGCCCCCCCGCCGTCCCCCCCCCCCCCCCCCACCACCACCACCACTACCAGTGCCACCTCTTTAGCACCACTTTAACCTTGTGTAATTTGGGTAACCTTGGCGCAAAGAGGATGCTGCTGGGAAAAAGAAAAAAGAAATGTGCTCATGTGCTTTGTAATTTTAAATATCCAGCAGAATTATTTCCCTATTTTGTCACGGTAAAATCATGAACTTTGATTTTTTTTTATTTTTGACAATTAATGTGAAGGACCAACAAAAAAATACTCAAGAATTGACTTTGAATTTTTCCTTTTTTGTTTTTCTCATAATAACAATCCTGCATTTAAGCTCAGCTAAGTCAGTTTAGAACATGTCTCTATCAGCTTTGCACACCTAGGGAGACTTATTTCTTTACTAAATACATCAAGATCAGTCATGACAGAAAGCATCGAAAACTGCCATTTTTAACCCCTGTCTGATTTAGGCCTAGACTTTGACTGGACCATTTCAACACATGACTATGCTTTGATCTAAACCGCTCCGTTGCATCTCTGACTGGACGTTCTTCCAGGATCGTCCCCAGGATCATTCCCATCAACCCCTGCTAAACAAAAGCATGACCCCACCTCCACCATGTCCTTCACGTAAAATCCAAACACAACATATTAAAGTTTTTGCTTGTAGTGAGATGAAATCTGGAAAACCTGAAGTATTTCTTCTTTTCCCTAGGAAGTCCTTCTGCCACCTCTTCAACACAAAATGAAACCAGACAAAAAAAAAACTCAATCGGCGTACAACGTGTGGGCGGCACAGCTTTCATCTTTGCCTTCCCGTTTCCTCGTGTTGTGCGGATTTGTGTGGCAGCGGAGGAGCAGCTGGGTAAATGTCAGAATTCGGCGTTGGGGGGGGAGAAGGGGGTGAGCATCAAGACGATCATCGTTAGCAGAGGGAGATAATTGGTGTCGCGTTTTTAGGTGCTCTGATGGGCATCTCGTCTGCATTATTCATTCACCTTCCCTCTCTTTCACCTACTCTCTCTTTCCTGCTCCCCCTCCTCATCTCAATGGGGCCTTAGGAGCCGGACTCATCTATTATAGATGGGTAATTGTTTATTAAATGCAGGCCTGACCCTATTAGGCCTATTACCCGTGTGCGGCGCGCCAGTGTGCCTGGCAAGTGTCTGTCTTTTTCCATATTCCGGGAGATCTGACAATCCCCTGTCGAGGAAGTGAGGCCGCTCTGGCATGAGGAAGTGTCAGCGAGGGTGAGAATGGAGCAAAGATAAGGTAAAGGAATTGACGGAGACAGGGAAAGGAGGAGGAAGAAGCAGGCGGCGAGAGGCGACGATGATTATAATAAAATAAAAAGTCAAAGCTTGTGTGGCTGCTACTGGCCAGAGAAGTTATCTCCTTCTCCTCCAAGGCTCGGTGGAAGGAGGCAAAGACAAAGGGGGCGAAGCTAAAGAGACGCTTTGCCTCTCATTACACCGACTCCTAATCTACCTCTGCCCTATCCCCGGCAATCCCCGCTGCAGGCGTTTGGAGGCTAAAGCTTCAAACCAGGCAGTTTGTCCAAAGCGGATTCATTACCTTAAATAGGACTACCAATGAGACTGTGTGAAATGTCACATTTTTCCCCCCCACCAAAAAAATAAACTGACACCAGAGGTCAGTATTGTCACAGATTTCACCAAACAGTGGGCTCGGATGCAGACCCGCACAAAAGAGAGTTGCAAAAATAACTCGGGGTAATAGCAGTGAATTGAAATGAAATGATTAAGTTTGGCTAATTACTCGGCAGCTTAGGCAAATCAGTTTAAGTTATATCAAAGTCGCCGTTTCCGCTGCAGCCGTTTGCCCAGACTACATGTGGCCAACATGCACTTTTAAAGTGATAATGGAATATATCTAATGCATAACAAAAATATAAATGTGTAGTTAAGCTTTATATTCTCCATAGGCTGTTCAGTGGAACAGGAGGGGTGTAGTGACATGTTCCTTTTGAGTGTTTATTCTGCTTTGGCAACGTTTGGCACGAGATTTTCCTCCTAAAGAGCAACTTATCCTTCAAGGAAAAACTCGGTCAAAATACCGACCGCAACGTCTGCACAACATGGCAGCAGGGAGGAAAAAGGGGGAGTGCTGCTTCGCTGTGTTACGATCAAGTGATCTGGATGATGGCATGTCACTGGTTATTGGCTGGGTTGAGAGTGATTAACATGGGGTGTTAATTAGCGGGTCGTCAGGAGAGCGTGTGTGTGTGTGTGTGTGTGTGTGTGTGTGTGTGTGTGTGTGTGTGTGTGTGTGTGTGTGTGGCTATAACGATGCAACTCAGAACAGCTCGGTCACAGGAACGTGTGGCTCCGCTCGGGCCTTCTCATTTCCTAATAAAATAAAAATGGATTCCACAATTAGAGCACAATTATTCCAACAGCTTGTCATATGCAACCTTTGGTGTAAAATAAAAGACAATCGTGATCAATGGACATGTATTGTGATATTGTGATTTAGTGATGATTGTCATTTATGCAACATATTTTTTGCTTCTATTTTTTTTTACAAGTACTTATTGTTATTATATGAATGAAAAACATTGTATTATCATATTAAGTATGCATTTATATTCATAGACAGCAAACCAAAAAAATACCTATTTACACTGATGATTGTAGGTATTTGAATATGAAAGAATGAAAACAAAATACTCAAAAAAGACAAAGGGACTAGTGTGATAAATGCCAAAACTTTCCATTAAAAAATAACCTGTATTATTTTTTTTCTAGAAGGAAAGATAAATAAAAATAAATGTAAAAATAGTAACATGCACTTTAATGCTTATCAATTATTGTGAAAAATCTAATAAACAACAACAACAAAAAAAACAAACATGTTTTTGTTCATTTGTGGCAGCACCTTTGCTTAACTCAAAGTGTTTGCACAGAAAGAGAAAAGGAATCCAGGAACCCCGGCAGCAGATTTCTCCGCGGCGCTACTCAGTTGATTAAAGGACTCTGAGGAGAGTGACGGAGAGAAGCCGGGAGAGTCGAGAGCAGAACAAGTCGAGCTGCCTCCCCTTCCCAAAGCCTATTTAGTCCTCCGCCGGCGTCGAGCTCGCTGATTAGGCAGCTGAACTCTCTCCTAATGCTCCATCACAATAAAGAGGCGTGTGCGACTTCAGCTGGGCTTATCTGTTGTGCTGTGTACGGTAAATATCGCCGTGGCTGAGGCGTGCCGGGATTAGCTGCCGTCGAATGAAAACTTGGCACGGAGCAGGCGAACGCTCGGCGGAGCCACAGACGGTTTTTGCAGGAGCCACTCGGCCCCCAAAGTGGAACAAATGCAATGCAATTAAGCAGAGGAGAGAGCGCACTTGCTTTCATATTTACCAATGCAAATTCTCCTTTGTTAGTTGCTCTGCTTTTTAATACCCAATACGAGTAAAATATCTTTTTTTCCCCCCTCATATTACGGAATTTGTCATGTTCAGTTGGAGCTGTCACAGCTAGAACAGTGAGCGCTAATGTGTGTAATCTGCTTTGCGACACATCAATTATGATGGATATTGCTCCGCCGCCATGCTTCTAGGTTTTTTCTTCTTTCTTAGTCTTTTTTTTTTTCTTCATACACAACCCTGCAGGGGAATCAGTCTTTGCTTGTTAAGCAACCTGTTTGGTAAATAACGACAAGCTTTCAGCCTGGCTGGTGTTGTGTAATTCGATGCATGCGTGTGTGTGTGTGTGTGTGTGTGTGTGTGTGTGTGTGTGTGTGTGTGTGTGTGTGTGTGTGTGTGTGTGTGTGTGTGCATACGGAGGCAAAGGTGCTGGAGTCGGAGCTCTGGCGCTCAAAGATCAAGCCCGGCAGATCAAAAAACACATTTATGGGCAGGCGGGAATTCAATCATGCCTGCACAGTGTGAAACCAAGGAAAACCTAAGGAATCCTTATGTAGGGGCAATAAATATCACCAATGACTGTTTAAAGTACTTTCAGAGCAGTTTGAGCTTAACAGGAAGGCAGAAAGGTAAATAATCAAATTCTACCCTGTATCCAAGAAAAAGTGAAATTGTCCTACTTTTTTTTTGTATCTAGGAAAGATAAGTTGCCATCTTCCTTTTGTGACTTTAAAACAACAAACACAGGAGTCAGTCAGAGCAGAGTGAACATTGTGGAGAGGTTTACAGCAAAGCTGGGTTACTACATTCCAAGCCTGCAGTATGTTACAGAGAACTCTTCAGCCCATCATTTAGCTTCAAACCTAGAAAGACATGAACATCCACACCTAAACTGGCACGGACCCTAATTTGAACCCTTTAGAGAGGAAAGGAAAAACGTCAAGAACATGGAAGAAGGCAGGAAGAGACTAAATTTGAACTTTTTGTCCACAATTAAAATGCTACGTCTCTGAGAACAGATGGGAAAGCTGCTCAGATAAGATGTGAAGAAAGAACGATTGTTAAGGGCGACAATAGACTTATTGGGTATACACATGTGTTGGAATGGCCCAGTCAAAGTTCAGACCTAAATACCACCGGGTTGCTATCCAACCAACAGTACTGAGTTTGAGCCACGTTGCAGAAGTAAGATATTAAAAAATTAGATGGTTCTACAAAGTACGGACAGAGGGGAGATGAATACAAATATCGTCACAAGTTCCAGATAAGGAAGAATTTTATAAGGAACATTTGAACCATTTTTTGCCTGTTCCTACAAAATGTGGGCCAATTTTTTTGTTAAAACAAGATAGACGAGGGGGTCAATAAGATGAGGGGGTTTTAAAATTGTTTTTCAAGCTACAATAATTTTCAAGCAACATCACCTCACAAACTCCCACTGCACTGCCTTATCCATTATTTACATCCACCTGGTCCAGAGCGAGGCAGTAGAGAGCAGGGATTTAACATATGGTGCTCTGAAAATAGTTTTGGTACCCTGCAAAATTGTGTTTTATCTGTTTTCACAACTTTTGCCGCCTGACTTTAAATCATTCGCCTGCTGTCATTCGTCTTACCTGCTCAGTCAGACGCCACACACAGCTGACATGACCGTTGCGGCGTCTGGTAATCAGAGGCATAACGCAATCTCATCTTTCCTCAGCTGCCTTCAAACTCGAGACTACCCTGCAAGCTGGCTCTCCTCAACTGGGGTGTTTTGCCATTACGCTTAAAATCCAAAGAAAAGGCTTTGGCTCCGCGTCCTTTGGGAGCTACAGCGGATCACATTAAAATCTCTGTCAGATGCCCACTACACTCCACACCATTCAGTCAGTCAGTAAAGCAGGTAAGAGACAGGGGGGCGGAGAGTGAAGTCCTTCACTCCAAGATGAACACGTTCTTTTTAGTGTCAGACATGAAACTCTTACCTGCACTGGGACCCACTGCTCTTTGTAAGAGCTTCTGTCTTTTATCTATTTTTTTTTTGGTTGTTGTCCTCTCTGTGTTCATGTGTGTTCTCAGTGTGTCAAAATAATAAAGGAAAAAAAACCTGCAGAGATTTGGCAGCTTCATCTGAGCTTGGGACAGATATCACTGGATATTCTATTTACTCTGTGCAAGCCGCTCCCCAATGTCCCATAAAGCCCCCCGCATGTCTGAGTTAAGCTGGACAGGGTTTTCAGGGTTAAAGCTCCCCTGCGACGGCAGTCTGAGTACCTGCATGTCAGCCTGTTTATGTGAGCCTGCCTGTGTGACTGCACAGCCCCTCCACTGTAATGGCTTTATTTATGGAGTGGCAGCGGTGGTAACAGGCGGGCGATAAGGGAAGAGATGGTTCAGTCATCCATTCTGTGTGCGGCTTTTAAAAACATAGACGCTGGTTTGGTGGTGCATGTTCAGTCTCGGCAAAATGAGATGAGCTAAATAGTTAAGCTGGAGAGGTTGAGAGAATTAAAAAAAAAAAGAAGAAGAAAAAAAAGTTAGCATAAAGCAGAAAATCTGGTAGTAATTTACTTGTTCTGCTTATTTTTGATCTTTCTCAAAATATCATGTTTTATATATTTATTTTATTTAAGCCACAGGCTAGAATAAAATTCCTACCACATACTTGAAATAAAATACAAAGGCACTACAAGAAACGTTTAACCAAATAAGAAAAATTTTATAATTGAATTTATTAATAAAGAAACAGGAAAAAGCATGCAAGTAAAATAGCATAACATGCTATTTTATTATATATTGTAGTTGTATAAATATATTTTTTAAACTTTTATTCTCATTTTGATACCAAGATTTGGGAAAAAAATGGGGATATATATTATTAACTGGTTCACGCTACCTCACGACACTTACAAGTAGACTGGCTAACTAAGACACATAGCTGGTAGTTTTCCAACTGGAGCTTCAAAACAGACCTGCATTACAGAGGTAGTTTTATTTAAAGTGTCATTCTGTGAAGTTAGCATTGCTCATAGGTCATTTACCTTTAGCAGAAATATGTTATTTTATGGAGCTAATTGGAGAAGAATCGCCGGGGTGGTGGATGCTAACAAGCTAATCAGACATTTAGCAGAATTAAGCAATTAACGATCTTGAATAACCTACATTTTCCTATGTGGAGTCAACATTAACTAAATTGGCTGTTCAGATAATCGAAGGTGAATTAAGATGATTCAATTCTTTTTATGTCTGATAAGAAAGTATCAAACTCTAGGTTTTGTGTTAGACTGTCAGTTGTGAAACACCATCAAAGACTACACAGAGTGAAAACTGATCATTGACACTTCTTAAAACCTTACAATAATGCAATTAGTTTGTTATTTTGAATTAGATTAACTCCAGCTAAAAAGTTCTTAATGCTGACAGTTACACTGTTTTGTTCTTAATAGATTAATACATTTGAACAGCTTAAAGTAATTTCTTAGACCATCTGTCATGGTA
Organism: Micropoecilia bifurca; assembly: GCA_903067075.1. NCBI lineage: Eukaryota > Metazoa > Chordata > Actinopteri > Cyprinodontiformes > Poeciliidae > Micropoecilia > Micropoecilia bifurca. Next base: position 6,910 of record CAEGAF010023974.1, read on the forward strand.
TCCAACCTAGTTTGTTGCTTGCTAAACATGCAGCTTGAATGTTATCTTACCAAGATAACATTGTTTTTGCAACCTCAAACATTTTAGAACTGTCAGATATTTTTCTCTTATAAGCCTTCTTTTGGCTAGTTGACCAGCAGTGCATAGAGAAGGGCAGTGCTGTGCTCGTCTATTCTCCACACTGCCATAAAAGATATACAAAAAAAAAACTCTGGTCGCTCCAACTTTACTCTGCCAATTGATTAGAGAGATTTCAAACTGCAGAAAAGGAATCATGGGAAGTTTTTGTAGTTTTGAAGTCATAAATATGACCAACACCTTAGTTTCCCTTGATATTGGTAATTGACTTGTGTTTATTAGGAAGTCAATTCTTACAGACTTGGATGTTTTAATACCAAAAACATTCTCTTTTCACATCATAAAGCAAAAAATAAAAATAAGCAAAATCTGTAAAACCACACAACCTTGGTTCCATTTCATGCATCAATAGCATGTTTGCTTAATAAGTGAATTCATTCTTCATACTTGGTAGTCTACAAAAAAAAAAAAATCACATGGTCCATTTATGAAGGCCATCACCTTGAACTGATCTCAGACCCAAAAAACTACCATAAATTAACTTGAAATCAACAGTCAATAAGATGTTTTTGTAATTCACTGAAAACTAAACGAGCATTCAGCGAAGAATAATCGTGAATCTAAAAGTTGTAAATGAGGGCATTTCTTCATCATCAGACTGCTGTCTACGAGTTTGGCACAGCTGCCAAAACAATTAAATTAATAAAGAAAAGGAACCTTTCCAAACATTTCTTTATGCCCTCTTTTTTTCCTCCTTTAACCTCTTTGCCTGAAACCTTGCTCCAACACACCTGTGTGTTGGGCAAACCCGTCATTAAACATACACATGACCTGCTATTAAATGTTCGTATTTGCCGTGTTTGTCTTTCTCATTTTTTTTGTCACTGCGAACCTCAACGTTTCTCCTGGGTGCCATTTCTATAGATGTTTACCTGAATAACTAAAACTGATTTACAACATCTTTTAGCCCCACAGACACCAAACTGACGGCGTCTGACTGCGATCATCAGCGCATGACGGCAAAAACAATGGTGCATTCACATGCACAATGAAATAAAGCCTGGTTTAATACAGACCAAATGCCTATGAAATGTCCTCTCTCTACTTGTGCTTTTGCCGAGTACTGAAAAGTAGATTTGTGAGGCCAGTCCTGCTGTCATCACAAACACCTGGAGTGTGTATCAGCAGAGACAGACAAAGTACCAGAAAAGAAGAGGTGAAGAGATTTTTCTCTCATGACTAAATATAGCATCTGGCTGTGGTAGCCTCTGTTTGAGCCCATATTTCAGTCTGACCCTGATCTGAAGACAAAGCAGGTGCTCCACTGTTTCTTCTCATCTCTAAATCTGTGATCTCAGCTTCCACTCAGCCTGAATTTACAGTTAAGACGGGAGTTGAGGGCGCAAACTTTTCAGACGCGTCGTTTCAGTAAACAGCTCATTCGTTAGCCGGGGATGTAACTCTAGACTGTCATGTCGGGTCCCGTTTTATTTTTCCAGCTGGCCGCTCTGGCTGCTGGTTTTGATCCGGACCAGCTGGCGGGAGGGACGGGGGGAGAAGGGGGGTGATACCCGTTTAGTCTGGGAAATCAGCTAGTGCAAACAAACACCTCGCCTGCATGGGGGCTCATCCGCCGACTGCTGTAGCCTCTTATCTGCATTGTATCGAGGAGATAAGCCAGAGTCGAGTCAAAATGGATCTCAAGCATCATCATTCATTATTAACGGAGATATGGCTGACGCAGGGGATGTTTACAAAATACAGCTGGAATGTCAGAACTCTGGACAGACCTAATCAAAGTAGCCTTGGGAAGCTCTTGTGCCTTACCTGTGCGGTGGGCTGTGCAGGTTACACTTGACGAGATCTTTCTGAAAGTTAGAGGCTCTTGAAAAACAAGAAAAATCACAATACAAATCTGAATATGTGGCCTAAAATTGTATTAAACTGCCTTGAATACATATTTGAGCACATTTTTCTTTGAAAATAGAAACGGTCAAAACAGCTTACCAGACAGGACTTTGACTGGACCATTCTAATATATGAATACACCTTTATCGGAACCATTTCAATGTAGACCCAAGAACATGACCCATACATCACTTACAAATCAGTTGGCTTCACATTGAAGTTGCTTGCAAAGGATTTGATTTGGAGGTACAGCAGTAAATGCAAATGTAAAACACACTTAAGTTTTACGGTACTTTCTGTTGCTCTACCACATACAACCCCCGCAGAACGCTTTAGACGACAACGTGACAAGAATGAACAAGTTTAAAGAGCATAAGCACGCTTGCAAGGCATTGTACATCTTCACCTCATGTGGAATTAATTTTTATTCATTTATTCAACTTCAACCAGAAACCCCTCTGAAAGTCAGTGAAGTCAGTGAAATCAGTGAAAGCTCCAACTTATGGGAAACTCTTGTAGTTTCCCTGACACAGACAAGGTACAAACATGCACCTGACGGCTGCATGTTGTCAGTCATTCCGATGCAAAGCTGCCAGGCTGATGAGAGAAAGTGCTGCGTTAGGCAACTTTGGAGTGTCACCGCTGCTGAAGTTAACTTGTAGGCCTATACAGAGCAGGTCTCCCCAGAGTACAAAATTGTTACAAAGCAAAGAAGCGCTTTTGCGTTGACGGAGTGAACCTGAAAGGCGCCACGCCTGGTTACAACATCTTGAAGCATGAAGAGGCCGCCGAGCCAGACAGAGACGGGAAGCGCGAGGGCATGAAAAGGAGGAGTCGGAAGGTAAAAAGGCAAGAAGCAAAGATTTAGGAGGGTAAGGTGTAACTTCTGAGATGGAATGTGAGCGCAAATTAATGCGAGCATGTTTGGAAGGGAAGGAGGGTAATTTCGGCATGTTTTGCTTGGCAAACGTTGCCCAGAGAAGCGGCTGTGAACGGGAAGGTCTAAAAGTTAATTACATCAGTTGTCCGAGCCAAAATAAATGCCAGTCCCCAACGGATGCGCCGACACCTCCGCCACTCTTGTTTGCCTCTCAGCAGGAAACCCACCTGCTTTAAATTAGAGAAGGTAAGTGAACGATAATGACAAGGATGAAGATAACTTTTAAAATTAGCCACACATGCTGTACATGTCCGTTAAAGCTGGTGATTCTGGGGTAAGAGGCTGAAGGTTTACAGGTGCTTTATAGTAAAGTTTACTATAAATAACTAATAACTAAATTACTAACTTCAGTAATTTAGTGTAAAATGTGAAATTCATATTTGAATAAATATAAACAGACTGTTAAATTTATACATTTTGATGATTACTTACGTCTTACAGTTAGTAAAAATAAATAAGAGAATTTTTAAATTGAGGGGTTTTTATTGATTGAAATGACCATGTAACCAACACAGTTTATTACTAAAGAAGCTGGTTGTACAAAGGAAAGCTTAGTGAAAGGAAAAAAATCTGACTGAAAAATATGCACAAGCAACAGTGATAACCTTGGTTAGCCCTTTCTAAAACTCTGATTTGTCTTTGTTTCCATCTGCTTTAAGAGCATGTCTACAAAGATCGGAAAGCAAATGGATTTACACTTTGATAAGGCATTTAAGAAAAGCAAATTGTTGTTGCCATAACTACAATCACACTGTCAGCATAATTTCAGTTTCCTCCTCAGTTTTCTATCAGATTCAAGTCAAGACACTAGGTGGGTCACACCAAAACACTAATATTACTTCTGAACAAAGGAAACATGTTGGTAAAATTAAATGATTACTTCAAACCTAAATCTGCCAGGGGCCTGAATAATTTTGGGCTTAGCCTCTCTGATAGCTGTGATTTTATCTAAAGATGACAAATAAGCAGATGTCAGGAAAGTCCTACAAGTGCGTGGTCCTGAGCATCACAGCAGATCCAAAATAATCCAAGCCATGTGTGATTTAAGTTTAAATAAGACCAGAGAGTGTTCTAACAAAGTATTAGCTTAAGGTACAACCAGCTTATTCCAGCTGGTTTTCCCCCTGTTAAACTGAGAACAGGACATATGCTGCTCTAAAGGTGGAAAAAGTTTGGAGATGATTTATCACTGTCTCAAATTTTTTTAAGTGTTAAAAACCTGGAATTCATTTCACCACCCCAAAGGACTTCCCTCTGGTGTGTCTTGCTTTTTTAATCATTCTTAATTTCAGATAGTCCCTAAAGGGGCCCCTCATTGCTCGCCGATTTCACCCACCCAGGCCCTCTGGAGTTGCCCACAACTACTTCTATCATCAGACTTTGGCTTCTCACAATCCTCAAAAGGCCTACTGGTGTCAATCCGAGCCTGGCTCTAAGCAGTGTGGACTCGCTATCATCTTGCACACCTTGATTGATCCCTACACATTAACATGTATTAACCTAACACCTCTGGTCAGTGTTTATGAAGGCTTGACAAATGGAGGCAAAAACTATGCTAAGATAACGCTTTCAAAATAAAATTATTAACAGTCTATACGCTGATGCTAACAGCTTGTAGTAGTGGATTAAAGTATATTAATGTTTGCTTAAAAGGTCTGTGTAGATCTATATTTGAAGTGGTGTTTTCTCTTTGGTATGATCAGTATGGCTCTCTGCCCAAGGCGTCATGGCCTTGGGGTAGGACACAAGTACTTAAGAAAAAGTCAAGTGCAGGACAAATTTTCTATTGCTTACTTGCATATGCATCGGCAGTAACTGTAGGTTACTGCCGACGTTTCTGGTTAAATTAAGATTATAATAAGAACAACACCATTTTCAGAAATCAATATGTGGCGGAATAACCAGCAGGTTGTCAATGGGGCTCATTGCAGTGGTTTCCAGAGCTGCATGTGGAACAGCACCTCAACCCCCCCAGCAAGTACAGTGGAGGAACCGGGATGCAGGTTGCCAATTTCCCTTTCGAATTCCATGGGAGCCTTTTCATAATACATGGCATTACACAGTCTTTGAAATATAAGGACAATTAAGGGCAGGAAACTAAAATAAAAAATAGGTCATCAATGGGTGTCGGACGAACATTTGGTCGAATCAACACCGAGCTGATCCAGCAGGCGGAAAATCCCCAACCTTCACTTTACCAATCCAAGCATGGTCATTTTCTCCTTTGATCAAATACTTTTTGCACATTGTCTTCTGAGACACGCCGGTAGGAGAGTGGGTGGGCAGATGGTGGAGGGCGACACGTCTCACATCTCCCTCATGCTGTCACTTCTGGCATCTCCTCTCCTGTCTTCTTTTCTCCTCCTCTTCTTCTTGTCCCACTCGTGGCAGGAGCAGTGCGTGGGAGTTGCTCAGGAGACATCATCACGAGCCACTTCACTTGAGAGCTGCCTTCAATCAGCCGTCGAATTAATATTAATCTTTCCTCCATCCTCCCTGCACAACAAGCCGCTCGTCTCGCCGCTGCCAATACGCGCCGGCGTGAAAGGATGCACCGTAAAAAAAAAAAAAAAAATCTCCAATCATAGAGCCAAGCCATGCTGAAAATGTTCCTTCTTCTGTGTCAGTGGCGTTACGGTTCAAACTGTGGTTCAAGCTGTAATTGTCCCCAATCACAGCAGAAGGTCACGGCTACTCAGCGATCCGTCTCTTGTCCGTTTTGAACGCCTACATCTGCAACCGCAACACTTTGAAACTGAACACCAGGTGTGCTTTAAGTGGAAAAATGAGTCAAATTACAATTAGGAACTTTTTTTTTGTGCCTTCACAAAAAGCAATAGGAGGAAAAAACGTCAGACGTTTGACCAACTTACAATAATCGACAGCAATGAAGACGGAATGAGAGGCCGTATGAAAATATGAGGCCTAAAAGAAATAAATAAAATCTGAAGTAATCCTCCAGAGGAATGTTCGCACGAATGTGTGTGTTGCAGAGGGGCGAGTGCGCCGAAGATGGCTGAAGGTCAGGGAGACATTGAGGCAATCACACTAATGAAAACAAACGAGGGATAGACTCGGAGGGAGACGTGGGAAGAGAAGGAGGGATGGAGGAAGAGACAGACAAAGGGAAAAAGAGGGACAGAAAGCAGTGCTTGTGTGAGGAGAGATAGCCTGCACTGGCTCAGACTAATCAAACACAACACAGTCCTATAAAAAATAATAATAATAAAAAAGAAAACTGGAGAAAATGTACAGATGTACATAGGTGACTCTCCAAGTTCAGCTCTTTTATTTACATGCCCTCCTAACCTCTGGTGAGGCTCATACATACATACTGTATGTACACAAACACACATGCACATCATGCACATGGCAGCGGTGATATGTGAAGGTTATTCCTGCAGAGGGATGACAGTGTTTATTTAGGGCTAGCAGGCAGACTCTGTGACATTCAGCTTGGTGAAAATGATTAATGCTACAATATACATAGGCACAAGGAAAAAAGAAGAGAGGGGGGCGAAAGGGTTGCTCTGTTCCTTCACACATGCACTCTGGTCTATCTGGCTGGGTTTTTTTTTAACTTCCTGGTGCTGTAATACCATGTCTGTGGAAGCAAGTTGAAAATAAAGTCATTGTAAATCTAATTTCTGCCGATTTGTTTTGTTTTTAGAAAACTTAAGCAGCTCCCTTCACCATGATTGGCATCACTAGTAAAGATATGGAAAAAGCCTTCAATTAAATACATTTTTCCCCCTCCAGGAGCATGATCTCACACTGAGGAAGTGTGGAAAAACACTCAGCATAACCTAAAGAAAGCTTTATGACTTGGTGGCGGTTTAAGCTCGAACTTGAGTATGCAAATGTAAAGAATGTATTAATAAACTTGACTGTTGCCTTTTGTAACAGAGTATTTAAGTCGATTTTCATAATCATAAACAAAAACATCAGCAATGTTTGCCACATTTGACAGACTGACAAACTCTCCTGTCACTGTATCTGAAGCCCAGGGTTCAATCAGCTGAATAATAAGATATCATAACTATGCAGACGATACACTGATCTACATTACAATGTTGCCTACTGAATCTAACCCCATTCAAGCACTGAGAGGATTCCTAACTTACTACAACTTTACAGAAACACAATGGAAGTCAGGAACAATCGAGACTCAGCACACAGGTCGGCTGTCACAGGAGGAAACTGGGAGTTTTTACTGTGGCTCCCTGTTCATCAGATAAAATACTTTAAAATACTTCTGTTAGTTAATGAAGAGGTGAATTACATAGCACCAAAATACACTGTAGACCTATTGTTGCATCAACCTTCCACAAGACTCAGGTCTTCTGAGAAACATGGAGAAGCAGTGTTCAGTTTCTATGCTTCATATGAATGTTAGATATACTGTGGATGGAAGTTAATATACTGATAAAAATAATAATACAACTGATGTTTTCTCCATTTGGTTCAGGCAGAGAGAAAACCACATATCAACCCTTTGCCCCTGTAACCTACAATCCACAGTAAGCCTCTTGTCCCACAACATACTGACTCGGCGTTTTTTGCCGAGTCAGAACATATCGCTCTGGAGTGGCATGTTTCGCTTCAGAAGAACACCCCTGGTATATGTGTATATATATATATATATATATGTATATATATATATATATTTTGTTTTTCTTCTTTTTTTTTGTTGAAAGGGGATTTGGCTGCTATCAAGTGTAAGCAGCCCAATGTCAAACACGCGTCTGGCTTGTAAACAGGCAGCTGGCAGGGCTCCAAGCTCCCGACAGTGTGCAGCGAGGCCGAGCTGAGCCGAGAGGAGCTGTGACACTGATCCCACCCCTATCACTCCCCGACAGCCCACGCTAATAGACCCTTCAAATACTCTTACCTCTATCTATATTTTATTTGAGACATGCCAAGCCTGTTGTGTGTACGTACTTTTTAGGGTGTGCGTGCAGTTTCAGTGACTCTGCTGTATGTGTTTGCGTCTCCAGCGCATCTCTCTGGAAGAGGCATCTTCTTTATTGCTTGTTGTTGACATGGATCCCTTTAGCCCTTAACAGGAGTCAGCGGGAGGGTTAAGCTGCTAACCACCCACTCTGAGGCGCGCACGCGCACACACACACACACACACACACACACACACACACACACACACACACACACACACACACACACACACACACACACACAAACTCACCGTGCAGTGCTTTAGCAGTCTAAAAGCATTATTCAGCAGGTCAACAGCCACTCTCGCTGCTTGGGAGTGCGAGCCTGTGTGTACAGTATGTGTGTGTGCGCGCGCGCTTGTGCTCGGCGCTTCAGGCTAAGGCACTCAAAGTGAAATTATGTTCTCAGACAGGCTCCGTGTTGCCCTCTTTATCCTGACAGGCGAGGAAACAGCCACAAATAAATAAGCAGAGAGCTCTCTCCCCAGACGTGACCGCCATGGCATACTAGCACTCCACAAAGGCGGCGTGAAGAAAACAGAATTGTGTTTTATTGTATGGGGTGGCAGGGGACTGCGACTTGATAAGCGTGGTGTATTTGTCGTATTTGTGCCACTTAGAGCAAAGCCGGATCTGCGGGGGAAAGACGTTAAAGGGGATCGGGTGGGGGGCACAACAAGCACGCAGGAATTTGTTACAGGGGGCAGGAGTGTATTAATAGCTGCAGGCGGTCTTCTAATGTAATAAAACTATCGCCGACTTTATCAGGAAAATGGGATCTTTAGGGACAGAGGATTAAGTTTGAAATTCAATAAAACTTTGACGCGTTTCAAAACTTCACTTCCGCAACCCAGATGAAGAGGTGTAGCCTTGTTTTATTATATATTTTTTTATTACCCTGACTGTCGTAGGTCTGTGTAAGTTTAGACAAGTAGCTATATTCCTGTATCGATTTCATGACTTGCAATGTACAAGTATGTCGACATAAATCTTGACCATTCCTGATAAGAAATTGGTTCTTTTGCATCTGTATTCAAGATACAGGGGGCCTTTGAAACCAGAAATTAATTACTACACACTACATTAAAGAAAATGGTCAATATTTTTAGATAGTTCACTTTGGTTAAACACAAGCTTGTTATTTAACCAAAGTGACAAAAAAAAGAGAAGGATTAGATCTTAGCAATGTTTTGGTTCAAAAGTTTTACAAGTTAATGTTTAAAAGCATTTATATTTACTGTAGATTCTAAAAAGAAAAAACTTGTGAAATAGCACTTTAGCACCAACATTTAGTTTTCAAGCAGATGCTACCTTTAGTGTTGTTATGAGTTTATGGTAAACCAACTGTTTTTTTCTTGCAATAGTCACAAATTGTATGCATGCTAAAGGGTCAGCCAAGCGTACGAGACAATTTTATAATTCAAATATCTGGTAACGTGGCAGTGGAGATTCTTGTTACTTCAAAACAAGAATCTCTCAAAATTTCACTTTGAGGAAAAAAAATTTTTCTATATGCAAAATGCTTTCGGGAAAAGAAGAAACATTTTAATGATACTTCTTTGTAGTGTCAAAGTGTAGAAATCTCACATGAAAATATTCAAATCCAGAGTTTAAGTGACAGTCAAACAACAATGAATGAAAGAAGTATTTTCTACTGAAAGGTTTTTAGAGTTCTAATAAAATAGTTGTATGCTAATATCATTCCTGTTCTAAGCAACTTCTCAGCTCTTGCAAACAAGGTCTTGAGCACATCCAGGCAAAGGCCAGGGTGAGCATTTTTATAATGAGCAGTCATTTTGTTTTGCCAGAGGAAATCTAATTGATTTTTGTCTGTCTGTCTCTGTGTGTGTTGACAGTGGTTTTATTTAAATGTCCACAGTTGTGGTGGGTGAAAAAAAAAAAAAAGTGTTCAAATGGTGGTTGATGATAATGAAAAGAAAACCCCTCCCCAGCTGGTCTATAAAAGACTTGCAGAGAGGCATCTTTGAAGGTTCTCCTTCAAAGCCCCAGCCTGCCTCCATGGCTGCATCGGGGGATTTCTGTTATTAATTGAAGTTAATTTTCTGGGATATCAGTTTGCTGGGCACGTGGGAAAGATTGATAGCCCCCACGCATCTCCTGAGTGTTGGGACGGGGAGGAGGAAGAGGCGGGGGGAGGGGGGGGGTGACAGGCGAGAGGACAGAAAAATGACACTATTCCCTCACCATCCCAGAACCGGGCTTTCACTTTTATCATCAGCAAATCAAATTACAAATATCGGAGGCCAACCTTGGCTGGAGGAGATTTCCATAAGATTAATTAGGCCGGCGAGCCAAAGACAGACTGGGCAGGGGAAATATGAAATAATAAATATAGGAAGCAAGGTGGCGGCGGGGGTGGGGGGACTGCAACGTGGATGGGGGTTTAAAGGGAGAAATAGGGGGTGAAACGTATGTAAGAATGGGCAAGTCAATTGGACAATGGGTAATTAGTGCAAGAAGCAGCCTCTCAAAGGCACGGGGAGGACGGCCGAGCTGGGCTCTCTGTTTGCCCCATGATGTGGAGGGTGGTGCAGCGGGACCCACATTTAATTAGCACCACTTTGATACCCACAGGAGTGCCAGGGGCCCCAGGGCAACCCAAACAGTGACTGACAACCCCACACCTCCGGACGCTCCCTTCTCTCCAATTATAGATGTACCAAGCTGAGACGGCCGAGTGCAAAACCCGGCGCAGTGGAGAACTCTCGTGTGCGTGCGCGCACGCGTCCGGATTGTCCCACATCTTTACACTGAGAGCACAAAATGCCCAAACAAGTCGGCCGACCAGACTCCAGTCTCTTCCTATTTGTGTGCTACAAATTGGCATTTGGATTAAATGGAGCTCGAGATGCCCTGAAGGCGGGAAGAGAAGACCATCTCTCACCTGGCCCTGATCTTCTACCAGAGCAGACGTTTAAAATGAGGATTAATTTTGTGGGTGCCATTTCAGGAAGAGGGGAGGGGGTCGTAAGGTGCCTGAAGCAGGGATGGAAGGGAAGAAGTAGTTGAAAAATCCCCAGTTTCTTCTGTTTCCTAACAAAAACAGCCGGATGCAAGCATGCACACACACACGCACACAATCACACCCACACACTTGCACAGCTTTGTCATTCCAGTGTACAATGTGCAATATTAATGCGCGCGTGTCTCGAGTAAGCGACTGGAAAGCAGGAGCTTTTCCATGTGTATTTTTAATGTGCAGGGACGTGCCTGACACCAAAACATTTTGCGGAGCATCGGTTCATGTGAACAAACAACTCCTGACTCCATCAATTATGCAACCCGCGAGTGTTTTCCCTCTCAAAACACATATTTAGTAAACAAACTGCTTACTCTGTAGCCGACAAGATGTTTTATGTAAATAATGGATATTCAAATCGGCTTTCCCAACACGGAGGAAGAAAGCTGTGGCGTAATTTGGTGTATTATTTACCACGTTCCTTTGACTCGCTCAGTGTCGAGTCGCAGCACGCCACAGACAAACACATGCATGAAAACATCAACAGAAATCTTGTTTTTTTCCCCCTCGGTACGCTGTCAAAGAGAGCAATTCTTTTTTTCTGAGCAACAACAACTTTATATCATAAAAGAATAACCAGGCCATTAATTATTAATCTAAATGACATATATGCCTCACAAAGGAGGGAAGAAATGTAAAGATTTACATGGCGACAAGCCAATGCCTACTGCCAAAAAAGAATATGCAGAATAAATATTGCACTCTGTGTAAAGAAAATGGCAACACTTGCAATAGGGCATCCAATGACACATCTTTGCATGCACTGTCAAAAATGATTCCTTCAAAATTCTTCAAAATCTCAGTTCACCGGTGATGAAATGCTGAAACCTTTCCGCCGCTGATTAGTGGCGACGCTCTGTGACGAGGGCCGCAAGCCGCGTCATGTTTACCGGGGGAACAGGAAGGCTGTGTTGTTTCATCAATAAGGCCTGTTTGATTAGGGATTTCCTTTAATCAATAGAGGAAATCAAACAGACGCCGGTAATTGCTGGATAATCAGTGACAGAAATCTGGCTTTGGTGAAATCTCAGGAGTTTTACCTGCCTCGTACCTCGGGTCTTGAAGAGAGCCGCAAGAGATGGCATCGCTGCCTCACGCAGCTAGTGCCATTTGATCAAGATGTGAAAACAACTTTTAGAAAAAAAACAAAACAAAGCCAGGAGCACTTAATCCCAAATAGCTGTCACATCAAAAGACTCACTGTGGGAGACAAACAGTTTCAAATATTGGAATACCGCAAAACCTCAAGTAATGACAGGCCACACAAGACAAGGCAAACATCCTTTATAGAGACAAGGGGGGTGGTACACATTGGTAATACCACCCGAAAACAATACTAACCATTAGATTTTTAATAAAAGTTTACTTGGCCAAGATTGCCACAAAGATATTTGTGGCGTTTCAATAGTAATTTGTCAATTTCTCCAAAGGCTGCGTGAGCCAAGTAGCCAAGCCAATTGCCAGATTGCTTCAACAATACTAAAAACACAACAGTTGGCAACAATATCTACACATACTTACTACGTACAGAATGTAATAACTCAAGGTTTAGTTGGAGCGGGGCGTTTTGACATGTCGGCTGGTGTTATTAATCAGACAAATGATGGCTGTCTTGCTTTCAGCTCAAGCTAGTTTAAACAGTCCTGTTTTTGTGCATCTTGGCGTTCTAGAATACCCTGTCCCGGCACTGTAATAGGCAATCATTATTGTTATTACTTACACATGTGCTTTATTTTTTTCTGCTACACTTCGTCTGCTGTGAGATGTTCGTTGTAATGTCAGCGGTCCCATTTAGCTGTATGTGCAGTGGATTTCTTAAGTTCATGCACTCAGTTACCATAAATGGTTTTTGCTTTGCTTTTTTGTTTTTAATGAGTACAACTGTCTATACCAGGGGATTAAATGTAAAATTAAATAATTAAATCTGGTGTCTTCCTGGTCAGTAAACACATCTTATCTAAGACCTACCACCACCACTCTTTAGTGTGGACGTTTTTTTATTTACTTTTTTTTTAGAGGGAAGAAGACTAAGAGTAATGATGTGACAATATGGCTAGTAATCTGAAACATTTACAGTTTGTGCAATGCCATCTTACTTAGAAAAAAACAAACATTCAACGCCAGGTGCCTTAGTCCGAGTTTTTGACAGTCTTGACCGAGACACTCTTTCATCCAAGTCGCCTCTACAATCATATATTCACCTTTGCCCTCATACAATGGCACCGCCACCTTCCCATCACCCAGCTTTTCCTCTGTCTGCACACAGAGCCTGGGGAAACCTAAAGCAGCGCCAGATGGGGCCTCTTGTTACCACAGCAGGCAGTCATCAATTTGTAGCAAAGCAGCCTCTCCTTTGCCCTGTTCACCTTATACATATTGATGTAGAGAAACTTGGCATGACATGCAGAATTTGACTCAATTCATGTCGGCCCCAGACAGCTGTCAGACATTACATCCATTACATCAGTTTGGCTCCAAACAACAAGTGGGCAAAGAGCCCGGTCTTTTGAGCAACAATGGTCTTTATTGGAGACGACAAATTGGGCCCTCTAAAACACTCACTCGTTTGGCCTGTAATGCAATTTGTCACAGGCTTGAATACATTTTCATGTGGTCAGTGATGGTATGTTACCTATCTAAGAGGGTATTTCAAATGTATTAGAAGTTGCTGCACATCTGCTTCTTTTTTCTGTTTGAAGGCTCTGCTTTTATTAGCTCATACGGCTCGGGTATATTTTCTTTTTCTTTTGATTAACAAAGGAATTTGCCTGCAACTCCTGTTTATCAGCTCGGCATCCAGACGTCTCGTCTTCCTGGAGGTGACAAGAGAGTAAGGAGCCGTCACAATATGAATAAGTCATCTGTCTGCAATTTGTTATTAAGGATGTGATACATATGCATATAAATCTGACAGATGTACAGCTGTTGTTGTACTTGGAACCGTGTGACAGTCGTACGGTTAATGAAAACTCAGGAAATTTTCAAAAATCAGCGAAATTAATGTGTTGGAAACAATGACCACTAGTTGGTTAAATGGTCTTTGGAACAACATGAAAATTTGTTTTTAGTTTCAGAACTACTGCTCAACAAAACTCCCATTCTTGCGCCCATATTAAACTGATCCACCAGTTAACACTATATGAAAACAGCAAAATAAGCATGAATATCAAATTTCATTAGTTAGTCGGCACGGAACATATGAATCGGGAGGGGGGGGAACACACACACACACACACACACACACACACACACACACACACACACACACACAACTCATGCTGAAGCCATCAAACCGTCGAGCCCTAAACCACACCTCATCCGCCCCGCACCTGCAAATCATTATCATTTGTTACAGATTCTGTACATCAACAATCCATAAGCGGTTCCATGTGGCTGGGAAACTGCATTTTGCGTGCTGGACGCTAAACGGTTTGGAGTAATTTAACACAATCCGTTTGGGGGAAGGAATCTCGACTGACGCCCCGCCCCGCTCCACCATCCTTCCAGCAAAATATCATAAAAAAAACAACACATGGCGTTGATGCATGTGAGTGGAATAACATTTACTCTGAAAATGACCACCAAATTAGGCCCTGCTGTATCTGGCAAGCTGTTAGCAATAATCAGTTATACAGTAAAATTGCACACATTTATGCTTCCATTAATTAAAAAAAGTGACAAAAAGTATGATTTGAAAATCCTGTTGTTGATGCTTTCCTTAGGTTTTCTTGCAGACCCAAAAGAAATGTGTAAAAATCCAACCTTGATTTGGTTTGATGCTGAATACTGCATTCAGAAATAATTGTTTTTCCAGATGTATATAAAACATTTACTTTGGAGCTAAAGTTTTTTTTTGTTCCCCCCCCCAGAGTGATCACACAGGGTAGACAACTTCTTATTGGAAATCTCAACTATCCTTTAAAACAGGAAACACAAGACAGCACGCAAAATAAGTCTTATTATGTTTGATGGTCAGGAAATGGCAAAAATGAAACACACAGACATCTAAATTTCTGCATGCTTACAGTTCGAGAAAAATTCAAAAGCTTGAACCAAGCAGATCTATATTGGACAAAAGGTCCAAGACAAATTAAAATATGAATATTTGCCATTTTTAACCCCACTGAGCAAATTCAGTCAAATTCAAGGTTGTATTGTCAGTGCGAAATTATGGCGCCATGGTTAATAACGCATTTACTTCCAATGTTTTCGCCAATCATATTTTCAAGTCATATTTTATGATGGGTAGAAGCCACCTAGAACAATTCACGGAATGTCCCTTTGTAAATCTGCTGGCATTCCTCCAGTCGTCAGACCTGTTGCATCATGGCTGCTGGTGTTGGCAGGAAACCAGGACGTCCAATTAAGATAAAATGCCAACAGCAAGGGAAGCGCTGGCTGCTTTGACATGACGAGTGCCAAACAAAGGAGAAAGAGAGAGAGAAAAAAAAGTAGAGTCAAGTCTCTATGATGCTGCGTTGCATTAATTGCTGTCGGTTTGTCACTTAACCGCTGTAAACAGCCCCCCTCTCTGTGAACTGAGGGAAGCCTTTGGCAATCGGTTGGTAAATTAAAGGGGAGGGTTGTGGCACTTTGCCAGGCTCACGCTGTGGGAGCAACAGGCTGGTGGCAGAGAGGATGAGTGGAGGACGGCATAGGATAGAGGCAGGAAGAAAGAGAATATGACGGGAAAATATCGAAGCAAAAAAAGATTTATTAACCCGTAGAGCAAAACTCTGCTGGAGAATCCGATTTGGTTTTCTTCCAACTACCATCAATCATCGCAACTCGAGAAGGACTGATTTTATATCCTACATGGTAAAACATGTATGCATCTGACTCATACATCATAAACGGAAAGTAAATGGCAGCCACTCAACTTTGCGACCAAAATGTGTGTTGTTAAATCTCAGTGAACAGAGGGGTGAAAAGAAGATGGAAATGATCTAATAGAAGGCGTCTTGATCTACATTTACATCAATCATCTGGATTGAAAACAATCCAGATGATTTTTGGGGACGTTTGTTTTTTTCTTCCTGTTTTTAACCTTTTGCTTTTGACAGTTTCACTTCTATAGTTGAGGTTTCATTTTTTCGCAACGTGGCGTAAAAAAGAGCACATAAAATATCCAACGCGGAATAAAAACTACTATCTGACAACATTACATGTAACATTTTAACTACAAAGATACAAAATTTCCTTTATTTAATTAGTTGTGAAAATTTCCATTTCCACCCCCGTGTTGCGACTTTACTGCTCTTTTTGAAGGTCCTAATGGCTGTTTAGCTTCTCTGTGCATTGGGCCGGCTCTGACCATAACTTTCCACTTCTTAACATTTTCTTTTATTATTCATGCAGCTTCTTTTGTGGAGTTAATGTTTTAAAACAACAGTTTATAGAATAAAGACTAAAGCTGAGAAAACACTGCGCGGCTTTTATAGTATTCGCAGATTTTAAGATGACTAGGTGTTCCTAGTAAAAGATTGGCGTCGGTTTCACGGCTGAAAGACGGGATCATCCAACTCGAGCAAAAACAAAAGGAAGAAAAAATAAGAATGTATAATAAAAGTAATATTTGAGACAATTTAGCAGAGTACGAAGGTGTGTCTCCAAGATACTTTTCCTGTTATGATGAATTGTGCAGAACCAACATCCCGCTCATGCAAAAACAATGAGTTTAACACTTCAGCTTCAATAAATAACCTCAATCAGTGATCCTTACGCCATGTTCATTCACAAATGTGTCAGCAAATGGTGGAACTAATTTTTTTAAGTAGGAAAGGTGGCGAAAGATGACGAATCTGTGTTCCTTCAAGATTCTGGTTTTAATAATAGTTTCATTATGGAAAGGAAGAATTGCAGTAGAGAAAGAGGAAGGGGGGGAAGTGGAAATAGTGACAGCTCCATATCTAAACACTCTCTCTGATGATGTACAGCTGTTTCCTCTCACCACTCTCTCTACCCTTCCACCAGACAGTATTCCTCCCCTTCCTTTCTCTCTCTGGCTTTCCCTCCTCCTCCATAAAACTGAAAGAAAAAAAAAAATAGGCCAAGGTAACTTGCCAGCATTTCCACCTCCCAGTCCCCCCACCCCTCATCTCCTCCCTCTCTGGGGGCTTGTGTGATATTTAACTACGGCTACAGTGGCATTTACTAATTTTATATGTGCAGAATTTATGTCAGATTCTTATTCAGCGAGAACAGGGGAGAGGAGCAAAGGTGGCTGGCTCCGTGTCCACTGTGTATAAACTGGTATTATGTGAACTATTCACAACACGTCCGTTGACACGAGCGTCGCTATTTTGTCTATAACTTGGCTGCTTTTCGACCCAGGTGCCACAATTAAAGCCTAACCTTAGCATTTGGAGAGGGGCACTTGAAGAAGCCAATTTGTTGTCCACCCCACGGTTGATTCAGTGCGGTGACTACAGATCTTTTTTTTTCTTCCCCCTCCCACACAGAAAGCCCAGAAGCTACAGTCTGTTGACAGGGTGGTGAGTTCACTTAGATTCTCCTAATACTGTGACGCATACATAGGAAGACGTGACTCAATGTGGACAAAATGTTAATCGCTTGCTGCTAAATGGTAAGCCTGGCATTAGCTAGCCCAAACACTTCAGCAAAATGTCAGAGATGAAGGATTACCAATCTCTAATATGTTGCCACGAATAAATAAAAAATTTGAATCATATCAGACGATAGCAGGGTGATTTGGCAAAAAGCTAATTTAATTCTGACGCAAACCAAAAACCCTGTTGCGTCACTCCCGCTGCAGTTTTCATTCTCAACAGTAGGTGTCACTACTAAAAAGACAATGCTGCTCACTGCAAGAATGGCACTAGAAGAAGTACAACAAAATTGGATCTATTTTAGGGCTTTTTTAAACAGTTACAAGAATTTTGCTCGATTTGAATGCTTTTCAGTTGATACAAACCAATGGAAAACTATACTTTTCACACACTTTGCTGTTATTTAAATTAGTCTCTTATGCATCATCTTGTTCTAAATGTCAAAAATGACAATAAAACAACAAATCTGCACATAACTATGGTCAACTGGTTTGATCTTGACCGGGGTGACAGCTGTGGGGCGGGGCTTCGCAATGATCAGAAAATTTGCATCCGAGACAGGAAGAAGGTTTTTGTTAAAACTGTAATGTTCCAAATATATGTTTTATTCTTTGCATTCAGCTCAGCTTATGTCTAGACACTTTCCTTATAAGTGATTACCTACACAATATTGCTGTTTGAAATTTGTGATTTTATCCATATAAAATCAACTTATAAAACTATTTAAATATATTTGGTTGTTTAAACTTTAAATTTGGTATTCTAAAAAAATCAAAACAAAAGATGCTGCAGTGCACTTTTCACTGTTATCCTGGGCAAAAAGCAGGGTCAATGTTTGACTTCAGTGTTTAAAGTAGAAGTTAGAGAAGATCCAACTTGGCATTAGAGCCAGGAAAAGATTGACATGCAAAAGTAGAAAAAATATTATTAGTATAATAATATTATTATATTACTTTAACTTTTTAAAATTCTGTTTCTCCCAACTTTAAAGAACATTACTTCAATGTAATTTCATTCAATTTAATTTAAGTTTATTTTATTACCTTTTTGAAGGGTAAAGTTGTGGTCAGATTTTATTTTACCACCCAAATCTCCCATTTAATGGACAGTAAAAACTGTTTCCATTTCATTATTTATTTTTCCCATGATCTTATTTAAAAGAAAACACATTTGGTTTATTTTTTTACACTTGCGTTGGACTTCAATTCCTCTTTTTTAAATCAATAAAATAGTATATTTGTTGTAAAGAAGACAAAAAGTAAAAAAAACCCCATCAAATTTAAAAACTCACCCAGGACAACAGTCTAAATAAAAGTGAAATAAAAAATAAAGTAAGGATGATAACTTTGAATATTAAATGTGTAACTTTTTAAATCAAATCTCGTCTTTACACTATGCTCTTATAACAGCTTCAGTGTATATTCCTGTACAAATTAAATGCAAATTGCAAAAGCGATGTAGCTGAATAAAATCACACTTTGATCAACAATTCAGCAGAAAGGTAAAGGAGGCAAAAAGTGATGGGGACAGAGGAAAAAAGAAAAGAAAATTAGACCGAGTCCCAGTGACAAAAACTAAAAAAAGAAAAGAAAAAAAAGACAGACTTCAAGGATGAGGAGAAAAAAAAAGATAAAAGGCAGTCCCAGAAACGGGGGGTTCAGGAGATTGACCTGTGGGGCTTAAAATCAAATTGCAACGCTATTGTATTCCCTCCCATTTCCAGTACTGCTAGTAAGCTTCTTATTGATGGACGAGAGATGAGACCACCCATACCTGGGGCTCATCCTGCTGTCACCAAGAGAGGGAAGCGAAATCACAAATCACATGCATGACTCTTTTTTTTTTTATTATTATTATGCAGCCAAAGCCAAAGCTAAATCTCTGGGGTGGGATCCCACCTCTTCCACAACTCAATAAAATAATTAGCTTTTGGGCGCCCTGGCCGTTAATCAAGCTGCTCTAACATATGCAAAGGCAATAAGAGGTTAAAAAAAAAGGATATATCCTTCTTTTCACTTGGCGAGACGTGACGCTTTTATCTGGAAAAGTTGCTGATGTGAATACTTTTTTTTGTCAGATTTCTCTAAAACATCCAGGAGAAGCAGATTGGTTTCTGGTTTTATGTTTAGTCTACAAGAAGTAGGATTATAGCTGCCCGGACAGAGGGGGGCGCTGAGACGTGAATGAGAGAATCAGCATAAACTGTTTCCTTTCAAATAAAACCTACGAGGTGCATGTGAAGATTTTATTTTAAATTAAGCCACGCTTCTCCCACTTCTTCTTCAAGTGTACGTTAAACATCTGCTGTTAGAAGAATGCACCAAAAATTCTTGAAACCCGTAGGAGGAAAAAAGGCAAGAACAGCTTGTCTATATAGCAACCCACTTGAAGAGAAAGTGAAAGGAAGCCAATAAGCTGCGCAATCATTAGAAACAACTTGCTTGTTTGAAGTTTATTTTGCAACCCTCAAAACAGCTGCAGCCCAAAAAAACCCAAAAAAAACACAAAAGGAGTGAAAACGAAGCCAAGACTACATGCAAATTCATGAGACGGCGGTGAGGTGATGGGAAGCTTGTCTGACAATAAGTGAGATGACTCCTGTCTGTTGAGGCCGCTGCGGTGTGTCACCGAGGAAAATGGCACTAAAATATGGGGTGCTAATTTAAGGCTTGACACATTTCAGTGTTTCATTTTCCTATTGCTACATATAACAATCAGGAGGTTGTAGATATGTGTTTTATACTCACCTCCTTGGGGGATTAATAAGTATTTTCTCACCTGGTGTGTATGTGAAGGGCAGCTGGGCTTTAACCCTAGATATGCAAATGGCCCTTATCCTTCCATGTTATATTTAAGACCGTCTTTCAGTTAAATAAAAAGGTCATGAGGTTGATAAACGATGCAAGTAGCATCTTACAGAACCATGCAGAAGTATTCATATACCATGAACTTTTTTTTTTTTACATTTTCTACCATGCATTTCAGCTTGATTTGAGATAAAGTGGAAGATTGTAGTAGACAAAGGTTTCACATTTGCTTAAAATTTTGAAAGTGTAGCATGTATTTCCATTTAGTTTGTAAGTATTCCATTTTTCTCTACATGCAAAAAGAAGTGTGGTAGAAAAAGTAACACTGCACCTAAAAACAAACCAACCTCACCAAGAAACATGCTTATGTACAGTTTAAGTACTAGAAAAATTACATTTTGGGCTAAATATTAACCCACATTGCAAATGTTCTGAAATCCACTTACAATTTCTCTTTCACTGCACAACTACGGCTAGCCGACTTCACCTAAAATTCTAATAAAATGCATTTACGTTTTCAGCTTTAATGCAACAAATTTGAACGTATCCAAGATTTGTGAATATTGTTGCGAGGAACTCCTGTGTTTTTCTTAGCGTTTGTCTTTCTACTGCGCTGACAGATCACAAACAGTTAAAACAACTTTCTGAAAGCAAAGGGCTGGAAATAACACCGACTCTCAGCCTCTCGGTTGATGGTTGTAAAATGCCTCACACTGTCAAATCCAATACGGACTCAAGGCCTGCCTTGAAAAACAAGACCATAAACACACCTGCTAAAAGTAAACAAGTCAATAGGCAGCTGTCAGACATACAAGAGCACCCACAGAGTTCTTTATTCTTTAGAGAAAATCTGAGAGGGTTCTCTTTGAAACATGAACTAATGCTCAAATGCTAAGTGAAAACTACTCCGATACAGCCCATCAAAACAAAAACACCCCCTTCTTCCTTCTACTCCCTCCCCTCCTTTTTCCCCTTACCTGCCCTCTTGGAAAAAGCTTACATCTCTAATACATGAGCTCATAGCCAGGCAGTATTGGAGGACTCCTGCATGAAACAACAAAAGTGTTCAATAAAATATGGCAGCGTGGCGTTCAAAGCCATGTTAAATGCACCTGACGTGGGTGGGGAGAGACAGCAGCTTTTGTCAGACTGGAAGCAGAGCGGGAGGAGTGTGACCGGAAGGTGTTAAGTAACCTTTTTCGAAGGTGTATCTTCCAAATGTATTGAAATTGATTTATAAAGAGCGTATGGGACAGTCATTAACCTCCTGATGCTTTTCCTGCTTCTATCATTTCTCAGCTGTACACTCGATTGCGAGCCTTCAAGGCAGTGGATGCAACGACATTGGCTTACAGTGAAGATATGCTTCTTCCTGCGCATTGTGAATGATCTCATGAAGACTCAACATAGACTCACATTAAGATTAAAAAGGAGCAGTTTTTATGTTTTAAAGACGGAACATTACGTTGCTCTGTGGCTTCTGCACTAATTTATTGAGGAACAGTCCTGAACAACAAAAAAAGGCTAAAAACTTCCATGCATGTCAGGATGGTAATCCTTAATCATGCCAATGTACAAAGTCTGGCTTCAAAATAAATATGTGTATCTCTCTGAGGGGATAGGACACCATGTTGATGTTGCTGAATGAATTATGAAAATGTTGACAATTAGGCTCCAACAGGAAATTAGTACACACAGCACATTTACAGTTAGGTTGTGTGACTTCATTGGCCGTTATGCTCTCTTAAAAAACAGTAGAGAGGAGTGTTCCAGCTTGTTTTCCAGGTCTCAAACAACAAAAACAACAACAGAACAAAATCAAAGATGCAAAAATTTAGATTTTTTTTTTTGTTTTTTGGTTAGTTTCCATCAAATCTTTATGTTTGGGCTATGAGCAACCATCTGTTTTCTTTTCTTTGCATCTTGGTAATGAGCTGTCGCCGAGTACAATGTTTCCAATCAGAGTTAGCATGCCACTTCATACCAAGTCAAAACCGAACAAAGATAGAAAACTACAGGTACAAATCGCTTCCATGTCCACTGAAATGTAGCTCAAATGAATTTAAACATATTTACCAAAAAAAAACCTGTCCTTTTATATGGATCTAACCCACCATTCAGCTCATCAAAGAATGAATTTGAGTGTACAGACTGATCTCATCACAAGAGTTACATGTGAAAATAATAATCACATTTTAAGAGCGAGCACGCATGAGCTGCATTATACTTTGGTGCTTTGTGCACATCAATAAACATGGTAATGTGCATAGTTTGGGATAATTACAGGCCTGCCTGTAGGTTGATTTTGTTGAATTTGGACAGAGTCGTGAGTTCCACCTTCGCCCATGTGCACTATTTATTCCCTGGAAAACAAAGTGTAATTGCAGACGTTCTTCATGCCATAATTCCCCACTGCTTTCCGCCGCCGCCGGTTTTTGCTGAATTTTACCGTGTTGCAGCGTTTGTGGGAGGACGGGCAAGTAGAGAGGCGGCGCAGCGGGTCAAACTGTGTGGCCAATGATGTCTGCAGATCATCATGTATCATAATTACCCTGCAGTAGAAATTAGAGCGGAGATGTTGAAATTTCCATCATGTCTGTTTTCTTTGGGCCTTGTGCACCTAATCACCTCAAACAGAATGCAGCTGTCAATCATCGCATGACTCCTGTCCTCAATCTATAATTCCAGAGTCCCTCGAGCAGCGTTGCCTGCTGGACTGAGATTAAGAGTGCATGCACGCAAAACGCGCAAACCTGCCCACACGTATGGCTAAATGCACTTAGCGGTGCAGTGTGCAGTTACTCCTGGCTCATTCAGAAATCAGTATGACTTTAATTAGCCAAAGAAAACAAATAAACACATAAATAATCAAAGACGGTGGATAAAATCACAGATAAATAAAATACAAGCTGGTGTTCCCATACATTTTTGATGACAGAGTCATATTGATTGGTCCGTGTTTGAAACTAAACAGGTTATATCCATAGCCCAGAGCAGTGAACATGCACTCCGTAATAATTATTTATGATATATTTGGAGAAGGGGCCGGTGATGTTTGGCATAATAAGCTGAAGCAGACTTCAGACTCTAATCACCAGGGTTATCCTTCGATATTGAGCACCAAGGCCAAGAATGAAAACCTGCGCTGCAGATATACACACTTTGGACTTTCTAGAGACCAAGAGAAATACATAAAATTGCCTTTTCAAAGACTAGTTTGGGACTTGATTTAACCTGGGCTCTAATCATGAGAAAAGTGAACTTGTCAGAGAGTAATCGCATGATTGATATGACGAGGCATGAATCTTAATCTGTACAAGACTTTCCCCATCAAGGCTGCTCAAAAAAACAATCTTAAATCAGTCACCATTATTCACATCTGGTTTCACACCGATGTTTACATCTGCTCACAGATATTTCATAGTGTATTTTTGTTTTGTTTTTTGGGGGAGGTGGGATTTTATTGATTAATTTAAACTGTTCCCTTTTCAAGTCTGGACAACTCACAACTGCAACAATTTGCAGAGAAATCCCTAAAATGTTTTCATGATTATGAACCTTGTCCTGGCTCATGGATATCTGACAACACTTCCAATCACAAATTAGGCTTCTAATTTAAATTAGCTGGTTTTCCATCACAGACTTGGCCTCTTCGCATAGTTTATACATCTTCAAAAGCACTGATGTCAAGTTCATTCCAGAGGATTAATCTTAGCTTACTTTGTATAAAAAAACAAAACAGTTTTACCGTGCGTTTGGTGTGGCACCATTGCATTTCGGACTAGGATGTGAACTGAATTATTCCAAGCAATTTTGGGGCGGCACAGGTGGGGGGGAGGAGACCCTTATGGTATGTTATGTTGGTCATGAGGAAGAAAACCCCGTTAAGTAGCACCATTAATCAACACAATGGAACTCGTGTAATTTACTAACATTTCTATTGTTGTCCTGTTTGAACACCCACCCTTGCTACCTTTACTCCGACAAAAAGTTCATTTCCTCAAACTTCAGATAAGCTTTAAAGTGACAGTTTTGGAACAGAGGCTTCTTTCTTGAATTCATGTCGACATCAAACTGGCCTCAAAGTGGACAGTACCACTTTTGTTCTGCTAATTTCTGATTTATGATTGGCCTAAGCCTTTTGTGGTTCCTGGGTGGTTCCCAAACATTTCAACCATGGAAAATCCATTTGATAGTGAAATGTTGGATGAGATGTTTAAAGCTTGGACACAACTGGATGACTCAATAGGACAGTGATCCCAAGCTTGTGTAAAAGCTTGTAGAACAGACATCCCAAAGCACCGGACTCAGTCCAACTGAAATTTTGTAGACTATTCTAAAAGCCAGGTGTGTGGCAAGAATCCAACCTAGTTAAATTTAATCTTACCAATTCAGCTAAGAAGGCAGCTCACATGTTCATCAAAAATTATGCCATAAGATGGATTAAGGCTACAAAAGTGAATGTTAATTGGCTAGATTAAAAAAATAGAGTACATAAATTCAAGCCTGCAGTCAATCAAGAAAATTAAAACCCACAAAAGTTGTGTGTTGTATAATCATCCCGTTGTGAATGCATCGTTAAAAGCCTAAGATTAACACAAGATTGAGTAAATGTTTGAGTGGAACTGGAACTGTCCGGCATTAACATAAAAATAAAACAAGTGAGCAGAAGACAGAACGCTGGGTGATTACCCTGTTTAGTCTGCACTGAGTCACCCATGACGTTAGAGACGGGGATTGATCCAATCAGCCTTGTCTGAGGACCACGAAGCACACGCAATACCTAAACCCATTTGCAAAATTCCCAGATCTTATTTTGCGCCTTTGCGACTTTATGTGCTGATAAACCCCAGGAAGATGAGACATGGACCTGTGGGTGACAGGTGAAGCACTTTGCATTTAACAAGCTTACACTCCAGTGTGGCTGTACATACAAACAGGGCGTAAGTAGCTTTGAAATCAATGGCCTCTGTGGTGGGGGGTGGCGGTGGGGTGGAGGCAAACCCCGGCCCCTCCTCTGCTCTCCATAGTGTCTGGCTGGCCAGAGATTAGACATTGCTAATCCATGTTTAATATCAAGGAACTGCTGTGTAAAAGATGGGGAGGGACAAAAACACAAGGCTAGCCCAGACTTCCAATTTCAAACAAATAAAAAATTGAACAGTAATGCAACAATAATCAGGAGTTCTTGTTTACATTGCCCTGATCTCTGACTCCGTGTGTGATGATGCTTACCCGCGAGGCGTCGGTGTGCATGAATGTTTGTCACGCACGTTTGGGTCTTGATTGCACTGGACAGTTTTTCCTGTGTTTGTTGAGCAGTTTCTTCCATCCAAACACTGTCCCCACAACAGGCTGCTCTGACACCCATCATCACACAGATGGTGTACTCTACTTGCCTAGGAAGAGCCACAGAAGGAATGCAGTTTTCTCTGTCACCCACGTTGTTTGACCTATTCTAATTAGACTAAGCACCCTTTAAATAAGCAATGCGGTTTTCTTTTCAAATAGGCTACAAAGGCAGCTGCCTAAGGTGACCTTACTAAAGGGAACACATAAGCATCTTTGAATCTCATAACTTTCGGAATTCTGATTGGTTGCTAAATCTAGCTAACTCTAGATTGGAGAAAGACAATATTGCACATTTAGATTTCATACAAGGTGATGGAGACGTAGCTCTGGAGATGCTTAGAGCAAGAATTGGCTACAAAATAATCTTCCAAATTTTCAGCGGTTCCTACGAACATTCATAGTGAAGATTTCCTTCACCATTTTGCTGTTGCCCAAAACATTCCCCTGAATTAAAAAACTGCCTAAGAACTGCCCTATAGTGTCCAACAACCTGCCGATTGTATAAATGCACTGGAATATTGATGCTTCTGTTACTATTTCAATCAGATAATAAATGAATTAGGGATTATTAAGTTGAACATCAATATTGTGTTCAACTTAGCATTAGGGTGTATTGCTAATTAGAATGAGGAACCAAACTTTTCAATCTCAGTATGTTGACAGATTCATTGATTAAATGAAGACTAAACATGTACTGTAATTACTTATTTACTCATTTCCATATATAAATACACAACTTATACATTAATAATCAAGGTAATCCTTTATTGCAGATTTGCATGCTTAATAGTATTACCATTGTTCTCTTTAAATGAAAGCCAATGGATACTTTCATACATATTGTAGGTTTTACTCAGAACTTTCTTTTAGCTCAGCATCAGAATCCCATTCCAACCCATGCTGACTCCACACCAGATGACTTACGAATTCAAGAAGCCAGACTTGCTTGGCCACACACATATGCGAACACACATTCAACCACGAAAACCCACAGGAGAGCAGGGGGAGGAACCTGCAGAGGTCAGTATAGCAGCACCAAATGATCAAAGGGTTGGACTTCACAAGTGGGTGTACTCCTCTCAGATGGTGTACAAAGTTTGGAGCGTGCAATGTACGAGTATGATGCTGTGTGTGTGTGTGTGTGAGAGAGACTGTTCCGGGGTGGAGAAATTTTCTTTTCTATTTGACACTTTGTGTTATTGTGTTCTGCCAAATCAGCCTGCACCTGTTATCATACGAGCAAAAACAAAAATGGAAAAAAAAAAAGTTAAATTATCAACTCCAGCTGAAAGCCGTGGTGAGATTTCCTTTGTTAATTAATTCCATGCCTGCCATTCTCGTAAACTCTGAATTTCTAACACATGTACCCACAAAAAAAAAGAAAAAAAGAAACACAGAACGGTTGCTGTTTGGAGGAAGGGTGGCAGGGGAAGGTGGGGGCTGAAAGAAACAGAGTATTCTTTTCCTCCACCTCTCTGCTAGTTTTAATTGCAAGGTGCAAAAGTGAAATGCCTGTGCTACATGATAGTGTTAGAGGAAACAGGAGTGTCAATGAGTGAAGGTGGGGGTGGAGGACGAGGATGAGGGGATGGAGGGGTGAAAAGGGGATGACGGGCAGACAGTGGAGGGGCAGATCAGTGATGGGATTGGAGGTGTGTCGCACTGGATCTGTGTGTGTGTGTGTGTGTGTGTGTGTGTGTGTGTGTGTGTGTGTGTGTGTGTGTGTGTGTGTGTGTGTGTGTGTGTGCTTGAGTAAGTGACAGATAGGAAAAGTGAGTCCCCAAGGTGCTCTCGAAAGAGCAATAGATAAAGATTCTCGGGGGAAATTTCTCTCATTAGTCTTCAGATACAGCTCGGTAATCCAGCCATGGCAGGTTACTGTTTGTCACCGAATAAAAACAAAGAACAGAAATAAAAAGAAAAGGAATAAATAAATAGGAGAATATTATTTTAAAGGTAAAATTCAGCAAATCCACACAGAGGAGTTAAAAGTATCTTCCTAAAGTATTCATACTCATTGAACTTTTCTTACATTAAAACCCACAAACTTTACTATATTTAGTTGGTGTTTCATAATAGACCAATATCATGATTAGAATTTTTTTACAAAATTAAAGTAAATTGTGTTGTGTGCATATGTAGTCACCCATATTTACTTTAAAATACACGGTAAAACACAATGAAAGGAAGAGGCACCTTTACAGTTTTCCAGAGGCAATTTAAGGTGTCCAATTCAAGTTCTCCAAGGTTGGCGTTCTGCATGTTTTAGATACAGAATGCCAACCTGTAGAGGTCATGCGTGGCTATGTCCACCACATGCATCTGGTGCCTATGTCCAGTGGCCATCATGCAGAAGTAGAAGATGCATCCTGGATAGGATGCCAGTCCATAACAAAGACACACATTTTAAACAAACATTCATACCTAAGGGTACTCTTGAATAATCAATTACCCAACAGTGATACTTTTGGACTGTGGAAGGAAATCGGAGCACATTCTTGATGCAAGACAAATCAACAGCCCTACAAACTGCTCCTTGTTTCAATGCAGTTGATTGAGTTGATTCTAGTGGGTGAATTGGATCCCCAATAAAGCCAATTCACCTTCAGGAAATTCAGGTATTTCTTTCCTGGGGACAGGAGAAACCTACCCATTGTCACTTTCTCCTTTGTTCTTGAAACATGTTACAATCCTTCAAATCAATTAACCCTTGTGCGTGTGAGGACTAAGGCAAACGTAGAGGACTATGGCAAATGATACAAGTCTTATTTGTGTGGCGTCGGTTGGACACATTTCTACATAGAAGGGTTAAGTAGCACAGCTTCAAGTCTAGCTGTATTTTCCTTCAAGTAAATTGGTGACACTGAATGAATCCTAGAGGCAGCTAAAGGAGAAATGTTTTTGATGAAAACGTATACATGTGTGGAAATGTTCCCAGACTTAAATCCAATTGAGAATCCATGGTAAAAATGGACAATTTAACTGATTTTATGCTATTTTGCAAATATCTAACCAAAAATATATTAACATTTGTCTTTTTAAGGTGACAAAATGCGATACTCCTCATCAGACTCGGTAGATATTGATTAAATGAAGTTCTCCTGCCTTTGTGAGGTATCTTCAACATAATGACAGTAATATCTTTAGTCACTAAAGCGTCCTCTAACAAGATAAATGTGCTATCTGTTGACACGCAGCACTGTTTACCATTCACAAGAATGAAGACGGGGGGGACAGGGGAGGGATTCGATGTCGACGTACAAAGAGAGAGCGCTTTGATGGTGACACACGAGATACTGCTGGTGTGAGAAAACACACCCCAGTCTAAGTGCACAACATATTAATCTTGCCACTAAAACAGCCTGCAGTTATCTCCTCAGTATGAAGCGCTTCTTGCAAGGAGAAACAAAAGGAGCTCTTCCCTCAAACAGAAACGCGAGTTTTGGACATTTTTATTACACCGTTAGTGGCATCAATTTCAAGCAACAAAAGGAGGCTCCTGCTTTCGTGCCACCTCTGAGACAAAGCCAAACCAAGACAAATGAATTCCACAGCACGTGATTGTCTAAAAGAGGTGAAAGAATAGATCTCCACCGGGTTTTTTTTGCTTCATGCTGTCTTGACAACATTACAGAGTTAACAAATGTGCCCTTTCAGGGGCAAAAAAACATGCAGCTCTGACAGTCAAAGGCCACTAAATGTAAGAGGGAAAATCCTGGATCTTCTCAGTATTCTAATCAATAATCAGAGATGCCTAACTGCCTCTTCTGCATTCTTTTTTTCCCACTGCTGTCAAGACGTTATTGGATAATAGATGCGGTAGGAAATGCATCTTTAGTACTTCCAAGTCTTGCCTCAGATTCGGAACAGGGACTTTAACTGCATCTTTATAGTGGCTACATCTGTTTTGATCTACAACTTTGCATTTTAGCTCTGTCTGGAGGGGGTCTATGGCCCATTCTCATGTCTTTTGTAGCCTGAAACAGGTTTTCTTCAAAGATCATACATGTGTATTCACCTCCACCATGTTTCAACATGGTAGTGGTGTGTTCAGCTCTGTGCAGTTCATCCAGAACTGCAGAGTTCATCCAGCTCTTCTGATCGATGCTCTCATCCATGCGATGGTGGATTTAGAGTGGAGCTGCAAACCTAGTCAAATTTCAATCATCACCACCATGTTGATGTGGACCATATTGCAGTTGGACTCCATGTTTGGTAGATCATAAAATGTTCAGTGATGTGTCTTAAAATTTGGTTTTACGCCAATATATTTGGAAGTTTGGATGGAGTTTTCCTATCCTTGTTTTCACTGACCTTGTTATGCACACTTTGAAGTATTGCGTAAGAAAAAAATTGATAGAAACAACAAAGTTGTAATTACTTTCTCAATTTTACAAAAAAAAATTTAAGCTCGATTGAAGTGGTTTTAAGCTTTTCCACAAAAGTCGGAAACACTTAATTTTAATAATGCCATTCATCAGTTTCCTTCCACTTAACGATTACACACTATTGGTTCGATCTGTCATGTAAAATCTACTGACCTAAATCCATTGAAGTTTGTGGCTGTAATAAAACAAAATGTATCCGTAATTGTTCCTTTGTGCCTGTATCATCTCAACCAAGCAGGAAATCTGTGGCATCACGAGTCTCAGCAGTCCATTACACCTGCCGCTCCCCATCTCGCTCGTTATCCTTGCAGGTCAGAGGTCAGGCCCCGCTCATCCCCGGTGGTCTCTTAACTCTTAACATAACAAAGAATGCAGATGACACATCACCGTTTCATTGGAAGGTTATGCACCGGCCAGCCTACAGAGGTCTCCGACGCCTCGCTCATTGCATATTTTAGAAAATGGGTCCACGTGTCTCGGTCCAAGCCTCTTTCTGCTGGAATGACCGGTGGTTTCCCTCTCACAGGAGGAGTGTGTGTGTGTGTGTGTGTGTGTGTGTGTGTGTGTGTGTGTGTGTGTGTGTGTGTGTGTGTGGAGAGGATAACATTTCAGCACTGTGATGACCTTGGAAATAGCCCCGTCTAGTTGTTCTTTAACACAAGCACAGCTCCCGTTTTATGGATGCCTTTGTATTATTAATACCATGAGGCGAGAGGTGAGAGACTGTGGGCTTATTGATACTTGAGTGCTGGGCAGCGTTGACTTGTTGTAAGATCAGAATAATGCTAAGTTGTGGAATAACATTGAAACCGCAAACTTTCCCGAACGCTGGATAAAAGAGTGGCTGTTCCACACGCTCAGAAGGCCACACATGAGTTCATTTGGGCGCGTTTTATCATTCTGTTGGGATCAAACTACTGCTAATATATCACGTCCTTCTGTTCCGAATGGAAAAAGATCAAGCTGGATGCCTGTAAATGTGATTTCTCGCTCAGGCAAAAAACACTGATGCTCTTTGAGCATGGTGGAACCCTCTGGACTCTGGAAAAAGCAACAAAGCAGAATTATTGCACCTCGAGTTGTCGGGCTGGAGCCGGTCATGCTCCGCTGAAAGTCCTGCCTGCGCCTGAGATGGCACGTCGATCAACTGGATGTCCTCGGGTGCGAGCCGGGCTGGCGAAGCAGAAGAGGCCACAGAGCTTGCGAAACACTTCTCTTTTTTGTTGCCCAAACTTCAGGGCAAACTATGATGAGTGAGTCAATGTTTGCTTGCGAGTTGGAGGGAAGTTGCGCTACGTCTCCCCGAGGCCAGTCTTCTGAAAGGCCTGAAAGTGGAACAAACCCAGCGCCAAATCCACCACACGTGTCACACCAAAGTCAGCAGAAAGTCGGATGTAGCACAAAAATTCTGGTGAATGGACAACAAGTGAGTCTTTCTACTGGCTGCTATGCACACAGCAGTAATCAAATATGGATTATTATGACATGCATAACAAACCCTATACAAAGTATACAAAGAGTGGATGTGGGAACACAGAGGAGCGCTACGGCGAAGACAAAGATACAACATTACAGGAGATTATGACTTCTCCCTTCATTTGAATCTGCACTCAACTTGAATAAAGCTATTTATAGAGGCGGCTTTGGAGCTGCTGGGAGAATTATGTAAATTCAAATAACATATTCTTTATATCAGAGTAAAAATAATGAAGGGCCCCCGTAATGCAGTTGCTGTAACAATGGATCGGTTTGAGGAAGATTTTTCTCCAACCCTGATCTTGCAGAACAATGCCTTGTTCATGGACAATTAAAACAAAGAGCAATGGGGGTTCTGCTGGGACGCGGCCATGAACATAAATGTCCTTTATGGCGCGTGCAAATTGTCCCTCCTTTCACAACGACTGAGCAGGCTCAACCTTAAGGGATCAAAAATCACACACGCAGGGATCCTTCTCATCCATTTCCTAGTGTAGTGTCACCCTTTTCCTAAGGCCTTTGCCTCCGAATGCTCCAGCGTTTTGTAAAACTCATACTTGCGAACTATTTTTCTGCTGGTGATGACACAAAAACATCAGATTCGCCTTTCATTCTTCACATTCTGCATGTGACAGGCCGGTAATAACCCATGGCTCACAGAACATTCGGTATGGATGCAGAGAGTACGTTTCAGGAAAAGATGTGACTTTTTCTAAACTAGCACTGAACCAGAGTTGCCTACTTCTGTAACGTGTTTAAAACCGGAGATGGCACTTATACCTATATTATATTAAGAAATCAAAATAATTTGTCATGAAAACAGTCAGAAAGCTCAGAGAGATGCTAGTTTCATATTCCAGTCGGACTTGGTATATTCTTTCACTGCCATTAAAGCAGAAGTACCAACATCTGCTTTAATGGCCAAGCTAATTCTATCATTGATTTTACAGCAAACTCACAATCATCAAGAGGAACATGAGAGACACCTGACCCATAAATACGGATGAGCTGAAGGCTGTTACTACAGCAACCTGATCTTCTCTAACATTTCAGCTGAGCCACAAGCTGATTATCTCCATGTCATGTTGCATTTATACAGTAATTCATGCACAAAGCACCTCAACTAAGCACTAAGGTGGACATACCTTTCTGTAGGCCAACATTTCAGAATGCAACTGTTAAGTTGAATATATTTCATTTGCCCTCTAACAGTGGAAGATTTCCTTGCATTCCAAACAGAATTCATTTTAATACTTTGTGGCCTTCACTAGCAAAGACAGCAAATTGAACAGGAGCTCAAATAAAACTATCAAAACGTATTTGCACAACAAAGTGCAGCGGCAACATGGGAAAAAGATGCGAGAGCAGATGCTTTCCTTATGTGAGGTGAGCTTTATCCGATTAGAATAAGTATTACTCAGAAGAGCGGCGGTCGGCATTCCTGCGTGAACTGAAGCACGAACAAAACGTGACTGAAATTCCAGAATATTTCAAAAACAGAAAGATGTAAAAAATAAATAAATAATAACAATAATTCCTAAAACACAACAAGTTCTGCACTTTTCTGGAATATAAACTTTGATGTAGGTGAAAACACTGCCACTGACCTCGTGGTCGATTGGTAACTTTTGACCTCCTCAGTCTGAATTCCAACTTCTCTGACCATTCTTGTTGCATTTCCCTCTGGGGAAGTAGAAAAATCCAACTTTCCAGGTCTGACCTGAATGCAGCATTACGGCTATACAGAGAAAAGCTGCAATAAATAAAAAAAAGAAAGAAAAAGGTATTTATTATAAGTAAACCTTGAAATATTTTTAGGCAGTTAATTAATATGCATCTGAATATTCACTTATATTTTCTTACAATAACTTAATTTATGTTCAACAAGCTATCCATCCATGTACGACCGTGTTTATTTAGTATAAGAAGATTCTGTAGTGAAGAATGAAATCAGTCGGGAACTGAGAAAAGTCGGCGGGGATTTTCTCCCATTTTCTGTTGTGAATGCCTGTTTCCCTTTTTTCTTATTTTATCTCCAGCCCTCTGCATAGTCTTTGCTTCACATTCCGAGGAAACCAAGTGACCTCAAAAGACCCCTCGCAGTCATCAGTCTCCCTCAAATGCTGGTTAATTAACAAAGGCGCAGTTTCGGCTGTGGCTAAATAGCCAGATCCCGTAATCAAACCGGGAGATCTGACAGGCTGTGATACAAGCTGCTAAGCAAAGGAAGCCATTTACTCACACAGAAAAAGAGCACAGGAAAAAAAAATATAATTACGTTCAGCCTGACCAGTCTGTGGTGTGTATGTGATGGCATTGGGTGTGATAAAGGAGGAGGGCGGAAGAGGAGGAATCAATTGTTAGCAGTTTGGGAGAGAAGGAAATTAGAATAAAAAGAAAGGAAAGGAAACAGTCATGCTGACCAACAGGCAAAGAAAGGATGTAAAAAAAGGAAAAGACAGCGTGCGACCTTTCATTCTGGTTCCCTCCCTTGACATCGCTAAATTGCTTCTATTGACAATCAACACCTTAAAAAGGTTATAGGGGACATTCAAAATCATTCTTTCATCAGCTTCGCAGCTCAAAACCTCCTTTTTCCCCCCTTCTCACCCTGCTTTTTTATCACTCATGAGAAAGAATGAGAAAGGAAAAGGAGTGGCAAAAAAATATAATATGGCAATTTAGATAAGTAATTACAGCATTTTACTCTCAACTACCTACCACCTACCCGCGGCTCCGTTGGCAGAGAAAGCTAATAATTCAATTTCTCAGTGACAGTAATTGTCAGTCGGTGTACCTAAAGGTCATATCAGTCACCCAAGAGAAAGAGAAAAGGGAGAGCCCAGTGACACAATCACACAAGAGCAATTTAACATCAGAGCTAATGGGAGGAGTGAAGACGTGATGGACAGAATGAATGGAGAGAGGTGGAAAGCAGAGGGGCCTGGATGTTTGTATGGTCAGAAGATGTTTTCTTTTCTTCTTTTTTTAAGAAAAAACTCAGTCTTTAGTCCTAAAAGATCTCAGAAAATAAAATCAAACCACACATCAATTTTTTATTTATTTAAACATGTATATACACACACACACACACACACACATATATATATATATATATATATATATATATATATATATATAAAAAATAAAA
>CAEGAF010023976.1:0-23656 GCA_903067075.1 Micropoecilia bifurca
GATACAAGCGGCCGAAATGGGTTTCCTCCGCAGGGTGGCCGGGCTCTCCCTTAGAGATAGGGTGAGAAGCTCGGTCACCCGGGAGGGACTCAGTAGAGCCGCTGCTCCTCCACGTCGAGAGGAGCCAGTTGAGGCTCGGGTATCTGGTCAGGATGCCTCCTGGACGCCTCCCTGGTGAGGTGTTCCGGGCCTCGGGGAAGACCCAGGACACGCTGGAGGGACTATGTCTCTCGGCTGGCCTGGGAACGCCTTGGGGTTCCTGGAGGAGCTGGAAATAGTGGCTGGGGAGAGGGAAGTCTGGGCCTCCTTTCTGAAGCTGCTGCCCCCGTGACCCAACCCCGGATAAGCGGAGGAAAATGGATGGATGGATGGATGTCCAAAACAACTACAAGACCTCAAAAAGCATAGAAATCTATTATCTTCAATGGCATGCAGGAGGAACTGACGAATGCAAAATTCTAAATTTTAATCCCATCTAAATCCCATGAAGACTCAAGTAGCAAAGAAGTATGCAAGTAAGATATAGCAATAAGAGAGAGGGAAGACATGTGGCAAAGATCACCAGGCCGGGATTTGAACTTGCGATGGCTGCTTGCTAATGTTCTCTTTAGAAAGTTTAAATTGTTTTAAATATTTAAAATCAGCTTAAGCAAGCCACATTTTTTGACTAGCTGTTTGCCTCCCACAGCTGCGGGGATTTATCTACTTTCTAGAATCACAGAGGAATTTCACAAAACTGAAAAACCAAACCACGTTAAGAATCAGCAAAAGGGAATATGGCAGATGTTTTTGCCATTGAGCTCCCTCTGCAGTTATGGGATGTAATATCCATTCAAAAAAATAAATAAAATAAACAAGCCCAGTCTTAATATGGGACTTGATGCATTTTGAATTCGCTATTCTAGAGCAGCCAGTGATTACAACGTAACAAGTCACCAAAATGTCAAGCAGTAAGGTAAAGTCACAGAATGTGTCAAGAATGAGACAGTTTTAATTCTTTGCATACTAGAGTATGTACTTCAGAGAGGAACACTGTTCGATCACTCTGTGTCAACAGACGTCCTGCTGTTTGAGTTGCACAAACCCAAGCATGTGTTGAAGATTAGGTTGAAGCTACATGTTTTGTTGTTACTGTCAGAACGAAAGCCTGCAGCAGTCACATGAGACAGAGGTAGGGAGTATTTGTAAAAACAACAGAGATTAAAGGGTGACAGTTCCACTTATCTTTTTAGCAAGCATACATATGTTAATTCCACCTCCTCACATGTAGGGATTTGCAGTTAATTCTGGTTCTATATGTTACGATTATGTCTAAAATCTGCTTTTTTTCCAGGGTTGGGCAAGTTCATCTAAATTTAGAGACGAACTTTACTATTTCCTGACAGAATGTTCATACAGTAAAATATTACAATTTCTGCTCCTGTAGTATGATACTTATAGAAATTACAGGAAAAAATGTACCCAATGTAGAAATCTAAAAAAGCTTTCACTTCTGTGAATGAGTAGGTCTAAACTGGGGGTTAACATCTGAGTTAATTTACCTCTTTTCCATTTCATATCTTTATTTTGTTCCAAACATTGCCATTTTATTTCCTTTAGGTACACAAGGTCTCTGGAAAAATTGCTTTTTTTAATGTTTAAAAAGATAATTTGGCAGATTCTTCATATCTAAAAAATAAGTGAATGAAGCAACTTGAAAAGTACAAAATGGCTACAGAACATGCTTTCCTTAAGATATTCAACAGTACCTAAACTGTTTAGGATCGAGAAGAAAGAAAATATCCAAAATATGTTTAGAATGAACTAAAATGGTACAATGTGGTGTTAACATCTGACTTGTGAGGGTCTTTAAAACACAGACATACTTACCTTCTGAAATATAGTAAATGTTCATGTATTACTTGGTACAAAATGAATGTTAAAGATGTTTCAACAATGTTATGCAGAGTAAAGCTTCTGAGCATTCTAGTTCCTTTTAACTCAATGGGGTAAATTTTTTGTTTTTACATTATTAGATAAAACAACATTGCAATATATGAAATGTGTTGGAGTGGAGAAAAATTAGCAGATTTCTCATAAGAGTCCTAAATTAGTTCTATGGATGGAGTGTTTATTGGGGGCGGGGGGCAGGGGAGATATCCTGAAAAAATAGCATGACATCTCTAGACATTCCAATGTTGAACAATGATTTCTTTTTGCTTCTATCATCTAAATGCCTAATGACATAACATATAGCATCAACTAATCACACCGTGACTTTTTATAGTTGAAAGAACAAAGTGGGAGCTGACTGGGATCGCTTTCAAGCAGCAATGAGTCAGTAGAGGTGGCAGACAAAAGGATGGAAACGTGCGTTTCCTTTAGAGCACAAAGCTTTCCACTTGGCGATACACAGAGCCACTGGAGGATAAATCAAAAGTGTACTAATACTCCTGCTGCTCGCAAGACAAATAAAACAGCTCGCAATAGATTTTTTTTTAATATATAATTCCCCTTGTCACTCTCCCATCTTTTTATTCCCTTTCCTTTCTTCTCTCCACTCTTAAAACATTGGCACAGAGCTCAGCCAAAACCAATTGTATTTTTGTGCTTTTAGCAGGCCAAGAGAAAAGACTGGTTTTTTTTAAACATGGGGGAAGAGACACACTTAAGAAGCAGCATTATCCTTCCTACAGCCTTCAACCAGTTGGATCATCTATTTAAAAAATCCTGTTAATGAGCCTTAGGTTTTCTTGCATACACACAGATACACACTTAAACTGTCATGGGTGTCTTTCTATCTCTTTTTCTTTGCAAATCAAAGGCGTTTAGAAGTGTGGCTCAACCAATCCCAGCAGTAGACCTAAGCATTTTTGTGTGATTAAACAAGTAGATTAATTATTTGCCCCATATGTGCCAAAGACATTTTGGTCAATACATTAAGGATTGCTCTTTGAGTGTCTTCATAGCATTTGTGGTCAGAGGTTTACGTCCACACATTATAAGCATATATCTCATATATATTTGGGTCCTTTAACGATTTATTCTACATATTCTCTCTCAACCCCTTATCTGTCATGAGGACACCGGTTCCGATCCATCTCCCTCTTGTCTGCCTCATGTCCTTTGGGTGGGTGAGTTCGTGGGTCTCCACACCTTCAATTTCACATTTTTATGGAGAAATCCTATATGCAAAAACATGCTTGCATACATATAATGGGCCACGGTTGCCACCAAAAAACATTATAAAGCACTTTGAACTGCCTTGTTTCTGGAAAAGTGCTAAAATTTCTTCTCCTATAAAATCTTGTATCAACTAGTACCGTGTCCTTATCAGTGATGTTGTATTTGTTATACACAGGTTTTTTTGCTATGTTTTCTTGGTTCTCTGCCTTTCGTCTTTTCTTTCTGCGGGTAGAAACAGACTTATTGTCCTGTACTCACTCTATCCTTCTTTGCCTCCGCTACCCTCAACTCCTCCTTATCCTCCACATTTCTCCCTTTCTTTCCAGCTCAATGTTTGGGTTGTTGTAATATTATGACCAACAATAATGAACTGCTATGAAACTAACACCTTAGATTATTTTAATATCACATCCTCATGACGAAACTTGGTGGTGGGGATGTTTTTCTACAGCAAACATTTTGAAGTTGGTTTGAGTTTATGAAAAAAAATCAATGAAGAAAACCTGGTTGAGACTTCCAGATCACAGGGATTGTCCACCTAAATCGTTTAAAATTCTGATCTGTAGATGTGCACAGCTACATGAATGTGTTAAGTGATAGCAACTCATAGCAATACAGAATGATAGGAACTCTGTAGCTCCTCCAGAGTTATAGTAGCCCTTCCTCTTTGATTAATATTTCTCTTGTAAGGCACTTGTCTCCGACCACAAATTGCTTTTGCTTGTCACCCGCAAGACCAACTTTTTATCTCCATCTGTGGTTTTAAAGGTTGCATTAAGTAATATTTCAACCAGCTAATTAAACATCTTTGGTTTGCAAAGATGAATACACACTTCAGCTCTCCAGAGAAACCAACAATCATCTTATTTTCCTCTCACACCATCACTTTGTTTTTTTTCTGACAGACCAGATGTCTCTCTCCTTCATACGTGAAATGAATTGCACAGTTTGCCACGTTATAAATCTATTAATATTCCCTTTAGAGAAAGAGGTAGACAATAAATTGCATCCATAAAAGTGCCACACGGGAGGCGCAGTACAAGTTCACACACACTGGCAACACAATGTGGGCAGTTCATTAACAGACTGTGTGACTGAATATTGTGTTCATGTGCGTTTATGCAGTAGGATCTCGTCACATGATGGATTCAGACTCAGGTCGTAAATCCACTGCAAGTGTAACAAACAGGACTACAGAGGTCACCAATGCACCCTGTGGGGGTTCATGGAGCTTAATGCGACAACTTTAGATTCTCAGATTTGCACCAGGTTTTACATGCGTTTCTGATATCAGAAATTTAACTTTGGTCTCTGTGATTGAGGAAAAAAAGGAATAAAATCAGGGGTAGGGAGTAAGAAAAATCTTATAGTTGACTTGAGTTATGACAAACTAAAAAACGTCAATGAATATTAGAACAGATTCAGATTTTTGTAATTTGCGATGGTTGAACAAGTTTTGACAGAAATCTGAACGTGCAAGATGTACAGCAACATATTCATAGGACTGATATTCTGGTCATACTATGAAGAAGATGGAAAGATGACTGACTTGCAAAACAACAAGAAGTAGCAGATTACTCAGTGGTGGTTGTCCAACAAGTGCTCTTTGGAGAATCTGGCCACTACAAACATGAATCCAAGGAGATTAACTTTAGAGGATTGGAATATTTCCTTTCACCCCGGATCATTTAACTTGCCGGACCATATAAAGGTCTACTATACAATGGAAAACAGGATCAATTATGTCATGCAGCACAGAAACTCCAGTTCGGGTTAAGTTGGATAACACACTCCAACCCAGTGTTCTGGTTTTACCATGGAAAAGTGAGAGGTAACTTTGTCCGCAACACAAAGCTCAATGGTCGGGTTAACGGTCCAGGTCACCAACAAAGCAGGTAGGGAAGGCAGAATAGAATGAGAATCCATAAGGTCAAGGTACAAGAAGCAAGGTTCAGAGTCAATATCAGAGTAACTCAGAGCAGTCAGCGAACAGGTCGGGCTGATTGTCAGGAGACAGAAAACGGGTCAGATACACAATCGAGAAGTCAGAAATGGATTCCTCAAAGGCTATCACAAAGATTTTGACAGACGATCCTGCACCGAGTGAGTGCTGAGCAGAAGTTTATAGTCAGCAGCATGGGTTGGCGCAATCAGCAGCAACCAAGAATGGGCGGGCCAAAGCAGTGGAGCAGGATGAAACATAAGTAGAACATGGAAATCTTCATTGCCAAAAGTTTGTTTTTAGTTGCTCATATTTGTGTCACCCTGCTGTGGTAGATTGTTGATTTCTCCAGGGCTTACCCCATGTCTCAGCCATTGACAGATCGAGTTAGACACCAGCTGCACTGAACGAATAAGTCAGTAAGAAAAATGGATGGATATTTCTAACATAAGCAAACTGTTTTCTTTTACTACCTATTAAGCAGCTGCTGTTTTAAAATGTGTCTAAATCTAGAAATAAAAACATAGCCATGAAAGAAAAGAAAGATGCGTCTCTCGTGTTTTCGTTTTATAATTGTATGGTTTTACACACTGATTGCAAACATTAGACAATTGCATTGCAAAAGCCATACCATTTTCTTTTAGCTCATTTAAGAAGTATTGCTCCTTACTATTATATGTAATGTGTGTTTGCTTATTGACTCACTAGACAGTTACACAAAAATACCACATAAAAGAAAAAGTAATTCAGTCATTTTCAATGCATCTAAAATCTTATGTCAAATAAAATGTCTGCAGTAATATCTGTGCTTTAAAGTTGTGATTAAACAACTTTTTAACGGTATAATCACAGAGAACTGTGCTGGATTGAGACAGACACACCAAGCAAATAATCTCATTTAAGGTTTTTGACCTTTTTTTACTATTAAAACCTTTGGAGCCTTGAAGCAGTGTGAATATAAATACAATGTAAGTATGCTAGTCCTGAGAAAGCAATGCACCCTCGCTACAAGACATGCACTTTTCTATTTCTGTAAGACGGGAGGAGAATCAAAGTAATGATTTCAGATTATAACATGGACAGGAGCAATGCATCGTAATATAACTAGTACTCAATTAAATACTGATAAATGCTTTAAAATGAAAAATATCTTTGAGAATTATTCTTTAAAGCGAGAAGCTACACACTTTTGCTTAAAACTGTTACTTAAGTTTAAATATTACTTCTTCAAGACATAAATAGTGAATTTCTCAAACTTTGTGTATTTGTCATAATGATTGATTTTACATAGACTCTGGTGCAGGCAAAAAGTGGGAACACATAGACCCAGAAAGATTAACAATTTTATTCTGAAGAAGAGGTTTTTCAGGAAGGAAGAAGCTGCCAGTGGGAGAAAGATTAACCCAGGTGCACAAGAGGAGGGAAGGTGAGTGATTAATATTATAGCTGGAGGTTGGATGAAGATTTACAGGAGAAGATGAGGAGGAGAAGTTCTTCTCGTAAAATGAGATGACAAATCTGTGGAGGCTGTAAGTGAGTTGTTTGGCAGAACAGGGCGAGTGTTCGGCTGGTGATTGTTTCTCTTTGTTTATTTCCAGGATGGGTCAGTGATGGAGAGCGATGGAGGGTGGAGTCAGAAATGTAGCTGGGTGTGGTCAAGGGAGCCGTCTGAGGCACACCCGGAAGATTTTTGGAGAAACCCAGAAGAAAAGTCAGAGCAGCGGGAATGGAAACCAGGAAGAGATCATCTGGTGTTCCCATCAGGGATACCAATATGTCATGCATCCGCAGCGGCTATTTCTATTTACGATTTCTGTTTTATTTCTAGTTTTTTTTTGTCATTTTTTTGTTTTTGCTTTGTATACCTATCTAAAATTTGCTGTATAACTATTATTTCTAACCAAACATACAAGGCACACACTTTAAATATGCTAAGATTAAAAGTATTTTTAAAGTAAACAGATTATGATGGATATTCTTCAGACTTGTTCAAGTGTCTTCTTTTTATGGTCACCCTGCTATATTTACTGTCAACCTACAGATCTACTTCAGACCACATCACACGCCCTCAAATACAATCCACTTGACAAGACTCGGATATTGTAAAATGTTCAGTGTAATTTTTGATATTTATAAGAATATGACGTTATGTAATGACATTTTTGACAGTTGCCTCTTGCTAGCAGCTGAACATATTTAATTTCAAGGGTGTAAAGTGAGAGTTTTAGTTATATAAAAACAGTGGAAATAAATGTAGTTCTTTGTTTCCTGTTAGAAAGATGCTATTTGTAGTATTGCAGGATAGAAAGTAAGTTTAGATTATTAAATTATATCCAGAATGTACACTGGATCATTCATTATTAAAATTTAGTTGGTGAACCCTTCAGCTTTGGTAATTAAAATTAGATTTTCAATGTTGCATGTGGTTGCACTTGATGTGTTTTATTGGCAATTAGCGCCAACAGACAAGATCCACATTACATCCCCTATCTTACAACATTAGGAGCAGGATAGTTAGTAAGACTATGTGAAAAAAATCAATAGCGCAATCGCATGTTGCAGAGTAAGAATTTCTCCACGAGCACTGCAGAGAGTCTGTTTAGACTCGCACTATCTGGTCTGTAAGAATCGAGCCACTGATGTACATGAAGCACAATTTACACAAACTGCTTTATGAGGAGTCCACACACTGCAAAAAACTGGCTGATCTGTCAGTTCTGAGGTGTGCTGTGTGAGCATGCTTTATCAGGTCTAAATCACAAGATCTGAATTTAGTGATTGATGGCTGACTAAGTGACTGTTTATTTTTTTTTTCTGGGTGTGAACGTGTGTGTCTGTGATAGAGGCTAAGGAGTGATTTGAGATGTTGTGCTGCTGAGAGAACTCTGTGCTTATCTGAAACACCAGATGGCCCTCCTCTCTGCTCACTCACTGTCAAACGTGCCATGATTGCTTGGGAGGATCTAACAAAGATCTGCTTCATCAGGTTGACATTTGTATTAAGCTAATAAACAGTTGCACGTACGTAGACTGCCTGGGTAAAATGGGACCAATAAGAGTATGTGGTGTCTCTTCATTGTACAGTTGAGAATGTCAATGTTCGCTTCCTTTGCATTTTTAAAATATTAATTTCAAAGCTTTCATGCAAAAAAACCCCAACAAAAAAACACCTCAATATGAAGAGAAAACCACAAACAAGGACAAGAACCATTGACTCAGACTGTAACATTTGCTGGTTAATTATATTTTCCTGTTGATTTATCTATCATAAAATATTTAGGATAGAGAGCTCACTGTCAAAATGCTTAGAAATACATACATACAACAAAATTCTATTTTGTTCAAAGAAAAAGCCTAAATCCATTTTCTAAACCAGTTTCTTCTTACGGGGTTGCAAAGATTAGCTTCAAGCCCAGAATATAACCATTTGTGATGAGGAATACACCCTGGACAGAGAGAAAGAACTGGTGTGGTCTAATCAAAACATTGACTGAAGAAATGACATAACTATATTAGCAGGAAATATGCAAACAAGATTGTAAAAAAAAATATATATATTCAAGCAAAAGACAGAAGTGTATTAAAGCAGTCTGTACAAAGAAAGCTGAAAAATCCCCAAAACAACAAAAGAGGATCACACACTTGAAAAGAAAAGGTCAGAAGTCAGAGAAGCCAAGAAATTCAAAGGAAAAAGGTCAAATATGTTCAGCTCACAAAGACAACGGGTGACCAAGTCTCACAAGGTTAAGTAATGGTGTGTGTGTCAGAGGCTTCAGACTTAATGAGAACAGGGCACTGAAGTAAGTGCTAAACCTGACTCCTCTGCTAAAGCCTCTGTATAAGACATTGAGATGCTGACTCTCAATGCCTTCTCATTGAAAAAAAAGCTGCTGAGAAGAAACAGTAATATTCTGTTTCAATCTGAAAAGCTGACTTTGTGGACTGAATTGGATTTTGATTCCTCAAAGAGGTTGGAAATCTCTTGGGAAACCTTAAAACCAGAATGAAGCACTGCAATCCTGGTAAATGATGTATTGGTAGAACTGGTTATTTTGTGTTAAAATGGGAATATATTTGTATCTGTATTAGAGCTGTCGTACCTTTCTATAATTTCAGAGGAACAATGAGAGCATCATTGCATAGCTTAGTTGAGAAACCTTGGAGAAAATAGAATTGAAAGGCAGGAAAATATTTAAATTACAATTGTGGATAGTGAT
The DNA here is from genome assembly GCA_903067075.1 of Micropoecilia bifurca. Classification (NCBI taxonomy): domain Eukaryota; kingdom Metazoa; phylum Chordata; class Actinopteri; order Cyprinodontiformes; family Poeciliidae; genus Micropoecilia; species Micropoecilia bifurca. The sequence continues at coordinate 9,325 of CAEGAF010023976.1, forward strand.
ACTGTGAGCACAAAGAATCTACAATAGCAGTCAATCTTCCAACCAATTTGATGGGGTTTCCAACAGAAAACTGTTGGTGTCATGCATGATATTTGTGGTATGCTAACAGCTTGATTTCCAGTAATCACCGACAAATTTCAGTTACAAGGCCTGGATGTCGCCCTCAGTTGTTGGATATCTCTGCTAATTGACCTCATTTTCTCATTTCTGTCTGGCCACAAGTTTGGAAAGCCAGGCAGAGAGATGAGAGTCAGGGATAAGATCCTTGCTCGTTATGATCAATGGAAGAGATGGTTTGAAATTCCTCCTCCTCTCTGCTCTTTAGAGCAGCTTTGCATACTCAAGCCTCCTTTTCCATGTCTCTGAGATTTGGGGCCATAGTTCATGCTTTATTTGTGCTTTTGAGATGCTAATAAGCTGCTCCAAGTTGTATACACAATACATTTTTTCCACTATTTTGCGTCATAACAAATGTTCAAAATTAAAAAAGTTAGAGCAAAAATCCTTCCAGCTTCACAGCATCCCAAAACAAGAGGGAATAATTATCCAAACCTGTAACACCTCAACAAAACAAATGTCTACAAAAAGAAAAAGACAGAAATAATGTAACCAAGATACTCCAACAAACTGCCACCATGCATTTCACAATATGATACAACACTGGCATTCATGACAGAATCATATCTATTGCATCTTTAGTATGAATGATACAGAACACGTCTCGGTTACAAGTTGCCGAATATTTTTTGTTGCTGTGGCTGATTAAGAAACAAGCTCCTCCTCCTTCCCTACTTAACTCAGTGAGACTGACAACAGGCAAAGGGAAGGAACACAGCAGTGAAGATGTGCAGTACTTATTTGAAATACAGATGTTGAATGACATCCCCAGAGCTTTCTATACTGGCTTTTTGTCCATGCCTATAATCCAGCAGTTTGAGAGGAGCACTGTGTAATATGCTTTATTTGAAGTGGGTGGGCAGTGACTCGTCTGAGTCAAACAAAATTCAACCGCATCTGCATGCCGAAGTTTTCTAACGACAAAAACAGTACAGACAACGGAAACTGCTTTGGTTTGTTGCATTTTGAGAATATTCCACAGCATAATTTTTTAGAACATATAAACAAAGATAAAAGTTGAGGAAATCATCAGTCTTCTGACGATGGAGGTGAAGCTAAAAACAAGTTGTCATTTTTATAACAAAGTGAGTTATAACCACACTTGCGTACACTTTATGAAAACCTTTCCATCTGACTTTCAGTTTTTCTCATTCATACATCTACCAAATTTCCTCTTGTCCCAACTTTTTATTTCATTTGTTTTAATCCTCTTTTTGTTTGAACTAAAACCATGAGACTAGGCTTGTCATCACCCTTTTACTCTCTTGGCTCATTTCCACCATTGCTCTCAACCCTCCCTCTGTGTCTGGAGTGTTTTCTTTCTTCTCCTCCTTGGTCTCTCATCACTCTGCTCCATCTTGATGATTTTCTTCCCTCCGTTTACTCCCACTCCCTCTGTCTCCTTTTATTAGAAGAGAGGAAATGAGTCGAAGGTGATTCTTTGATTGCTCCAGCATATGTTCAAGGCCTATAAATCTCTGTGTGTCTCATTGTACACATACAGAAACACACACGCTTGTATTTCAGAAGTGACCACTAAGACAGAGGGAGAAGTAGGAAGATGAAATGAGGATAGGAAGAGTGAAGATTTGCGGCCTCACCCTTGCTACTGGTCCGAAGAGGTTTAGAGCGTACAATTAATTGTTATCGCAAGGCTGAAAAAGTATTTGCCCCCTTGCATATTTCTTCTCCATTTGCTTTTCTGTTCCAGGTTTCAAGTGAAATCAATTTGAATAAGAGGTAAATATTACCCGAGTTAATACAAATGAAATTTTAAGATTACCATTTCATTACATTCCCGAAAAAATCATCTTAACCAACTCAACTCTTGTGTATAAAAAAGTAAGTCCCACTAAACAAGATATTTGGTTGTGTCACCCTTGATAGTGACAGCTCCCCACTAATTATGCAAAATGTTCTTTGTTGCTATGAGGGTATTTGCTACTCTTTGCTAAATTCTTTTAATTCAGCCACGTTGGGAGTGTTTTCAAGCAGGAATGGGTCCCTCAATTGGATTGAGGTTTGACTAGGCCATTCCAAAAGCTTCAGTTTTTGGAACCATTGTGTGGGGGACTTGCTGTGGTCTTTTGGATCATTGTCCTGCTAGATACCTAAAGTGTGAGGTGAAGGTCAAAAACTGATGGCTGGACCTTTTCATTCTTGTGGTTCTGATAAGAGACCAGAATTTATATTTCCATCAATTATGGTAGGTCATCCTAGTCCTGAAGTAGAAAAGCAACCTTACTACCTTCACCATGTTTTAATCTTGATATGGTGTTTTCCAAAATGCTATTAGTTTTACTCCAGATGCAACAGATTATAAAACTTCCAAAACATTCCTCTTGTGTCTCGACTGTGGGCTCGTTTCTCTGGCCATCTTCTTTTCATCCCACAATTAGCTTTCTCTGCAGTCGTAAATATTAATGCTTACTCCTTGGTTTATGTCAAGTATGAATTAATATTTAAGGCATCAGTCAAAAAATAAAATAAAACTTAAATCACAGATTAATTAGTCACAACACCAGCCAAACATTAACTAGGCCTATAATTAACCCTACTGCTTTTTGTATTTGCTCAGGATGTGTGAACAAATACTAAAACAGGTAAACGTTTGATTATCAAGATAGAAAAAAATATGTAAAAGCAGAAGAAATCTTTAGGAGCGTACATACTGCATGAGCAAATTAGAACAGTGACAAAAAAGTCACATGAGATGCAGCATGCAACATGGGGCACAGAAACACTTTGAGGCAATTTGGAAAATGGTAATTTAAAAAAAAAAGGATGAGTCGAATCGCCTCAGATGTCGCAATTTATCCGTTAGTGAGACAATCTGAAAGACACACAGCTGTTCCCCCAGAACATAAACTTGTTTTAGATGACAACTCCATCCTCATATCCACACTTTTTTTTACAAACTCAAATGCACAAATTTGTTTGAAATGCTAAAAAATGTATCCAGTAGCTGTTTTTGCTCTGACTGATGTTCACTTCATAGCTCTCAGCACATAATGAAACATGTACTTCTTAGAAAAAAAACTAGTCTGCAGAAATGTCTTGTTTGAAGAAAGTTGTCTGTAGAACAAGATGTTTCTTTTTTTAGTAGAAGCTATATATGTGTGTTTCCAGGGCAAACATCCTGCTTTCATTGTCAAATTTATGGACTCTTGGGTTTGTCCCTATTTTTTGCAGGTAACATACACAGCTTTGTGTTGGTGAAGATAATATTCTTGTATTAAATGGTGGGGAAATTTGGGAAAAGCTAAATTAGTTTCTTGAACACAACTTAAATCTGGTTGTCAGTGTCCAACCCTGCCTGGTCCCTTTATAGCCATCTAGTGGAGCTGAATAGACCAGGATACCACTCCTTGGATGATGAGGACTCAGCAGCTCATTTTCTGGCCAAGCGTTGAAGCAGACCGTTAACACGAGAAAAGTTTTGAAGGATTGAGTTTAGGTCTTCATTGTGCAGGCAGTTATAAGATCCCTGCATACACATACAAATGATCTGGATTTGGTTCTTTAAAGTTGTGGTGGTGTGTCTCTACTTGTTTCAAATATTTATATACTGTTCCTCAGGGCAAATGTCACTGAAAACACATAAAGAAGATGTCAAGTGAAACAATCTAAACATATAATTTTAATTGAAAATTTGTTAGGGTTTATTAAATGAGACGTGTGCCTGGTTTCAACACCTTGGTTTAGGCTAAAGTTGTTATGCTAAAATTTCAAGCTCAACACAAATGCTAAGAAAAACAATATGATTTTTGATATTGCAATACTTTTTGGAGGAAAAGGGTTATTTTTAGCTGAAAGCAACAAACATGATTACAATGACAATTTTTACTTGACAAGGTAAAACACTAAATAGAAAATAGTTCAGCTCTCATTGATAAAAATATGTAATTTAAAAGAATCACTTTTCTGCTTGAGTAGAGAAGATAATATAACTTTTAATGATCATGTACTTTATGGAAGGATATACAACTTTGAGTTCTGACAGTATTTGATTTTATTTGCTTATCTTTAGTGTTTTTTCATTTGCTGTTGATAAAAATAAGTATTAGTGCTGAGGGAACACTGAAGTATCATTCTATGCTAAAATAAATTGTGTTGCAAAACAAACATGGATCAAGAGCATACAAAACATTTTTTACTGAGTAAAGAAGGAACTGTTCCATGCAGATGTAATCAGCAGGAGCCCGATGGAATTTCTGTCTTACAGAAATTTTCATGTTTTCTTTGGTTATAAACTCCTGCAGCACCACTAGGCTGCATTGGTTTGTTTTGTTGCTTGACACTGAATCTTCAGCTAATAATTTCCCTGTATTAACTGTAAAACAGAGCATAGTGTGGTTACATTTTTTACAGCTGAGAAGCGCATCCGGACAAAGCTCAGACTGACTTACACCATCAATTGAAACAGATAATGTTAGCTTATGCCTGCGGAAAGATTTACTACTTTATTGTTGCAGATGAATAAGCTTTACTAACATTTATAAGTAGTTTTCAAGCATCACTATTGTAGTGATAGCTGGTGGAAGACATGCAATAATGTGGGCAAATAAAAATTGGCCTATATATATTGAAAACACAGATGCAAAACCTTTATTAAAATCAAAAATGTAATCAGAATTGACAAATTTGTACCAAATATAAAAATAAAAACCTCAACATCATTTTTTACAACTATAGCAATTTAAGTCACACTTTCAATGCATATTAATCCATCACACTTCAGCCTGGGTTTAGCAAACATAAAATCAAGCCCAAAAATAAACTGGTACAGGCAAATTCATGTTTCGATGTGTGGGAGCCAAAAACAAACTCACTGAGCAATTAAATAAAAACCTTGTCCAGTAGTTAATTTTGTATTCACAAATCCTTCAGAGTTCTAGGTTGGATCCGGAAAAGCAGATGTGGAGATCCCTTGATTTTGCAGCAGGTCCATAGAGTAACTCCTGGTCCACTGTAAACATTAACAGCTCTCAGTCCTTATATATATATTCCTGACTCAGACTCACTTTCTTCCTAAATGGTGCCATGACGAGTTTAACAAGCCACTAATATTATCATTTGCATTTAAATACACAATAACACGACGAGCTGCTACATCATTAAAACGGCTGCGACCTCGCGCTAGCATGCTAAAATGCTAGCTCCATTTAGCATTCTTTCCTAATGTACACCGCATCGTTCTTTAACTGTTTAAAACATATAGACAAAGGCATTTACCTTTTATATGCTTTTTTTTAAGTCCGTTATACTCGGCAACTCTGCTTTGACCATAGTATTGGACAGCTTTAGTCGTTATTGTCCCACATCTGCTCCACTGTGTACTTTAGCTTGTTCGGTTCGCACTTCGCACACTGACCTACCTTTCAAGTAGCGTGCTATTAGTCCCGCCCACTCCCATCTGGTTGGGCAAATCAAAATGCTTCATCCAATCAATGCAAGGCAAAACAGAAAAAGATAGACATTTAGAACAATCAAGGATGTAACATTCAAGGAGCATAGTAAAAATGACAACGGCCTGTTTCAGTCTGCTTAAACTATTTTTTTCTTTAACAGGTATGAACTACTGCGACGACTGGTGACCTGTCCAGGTGACCCCGCCTCTCGCTCCTAACGTTAGCTGGGGATGGGGACCAGCAACCCTCCCGACCCCACTAAGGACAAGGGTGTATAGAAAATGGATGGATGGATGGATGGATGTATGGATGGATGGAGGTATGAACTACCTACTTTCTCTTGGTCATCTTATCCAGAACTATTAACACACACACAAGTCTGTTAACACACACACAAGTTTTAAGATGGCTCTTAAATCTTATGCTATGACTCCAGATTCTTATAATAGTTGTTTTTCAGCTGTCAAATATGTGATTTACCCAAAATGTCTTACACTTTGTATTTTTCTTTATGTGAACAACTCCACATCTAAACAAACAATCTAATTAACTGATATCTTGGGTGAAATTGTTTTCGAATTATCTCATTCGTTTTTAGTAATGAAATGAATGGGACACACTGTTTTAAAGTAAATATTAAACAATGCATTGTTTTGACAGGGATTTCTGTACCTATATGTGGGCTGTTGTGATTTGAAAAGTCCAGGATGTGGTGTAGTGTAAAGCCACTTGCTTCAAAGAACACCTAATCACACACTGCAGCACTGAGTAAATATCTAATCACACACACTGAGCTGCATGAATGCGGATGCACATGCTAATGTGTTTATCACGTACACACACAGTCCAGCAGCGGCTGCTTATGTGCCAGTACAGACTGACACACAAAGACATACTGACATGTGTGTGATATGGAGGTGAAGCTCCATCTTTTTCCACTTTGGTCAGACTTGGCAACAGAGGCGCCAACCCCCCAACACACACACATCTTCTCCTATCTATCTCAATGCCACGCCTCAACAGATTCAATCAGAGTGAAGACTTTGTTTTCCCCCCATCTCTTGTCTTATTTTTTTTTATCCTACTTCACACAGAAACACACGCACACACATGCACACACACATACACACACTGTTATGTTTTTATTGGAGCCAAGTAAATACAGTCTTAATGTTTCCACAAACCTCACAGTGGAACTTAATATAATAATTTACTCAGCAAATTTTTAAAAAAATTTATTTATAAAACCACACAACTGAGAAGGAAAGTTGATGAGGTTTGGAGCCACGCATGAGAAGTAGGTGGTCAGGGATGAAATGATCACCATAATGAACAGGTCTACTACTGCCTCATAAACCACCACCAGCTGATAAATATAGTTGGGTGGGTTTGTGCTTTGGAGCAGGTGACAGGAAAGCTGACTTACTATGGCTGCAGCCGCTCGGCCCAGCAGATCTATTACACGTCAGATGCTAAACACGCTCTCACCCTCAGTTTGTTTCAGTGCTGTCTTAACTGAAAGTTATTAAGTCATCCCTGAAGTTTAGTAATAGGTAAATCCATTTCGGGATATTTTTGATCAAAGATTTTTGAGGCATTCATTTTTGTAGAAGTAAGCTGTTTGTCTGAAGAGCTAATTGTCAGCTTCACTAAATGTAATTTGCAAACATATATCTCCTTAGTCTACGGCTTCAAACAGCTTACCGTGAATCTAAAAGAATAAAATAAATATGATGTCATGTTAAAATAAGCTATTAGTGTTTTTTTAATCATGACTCACCTGTCCTATGAGTTATTTGTGGAAATTACCTGACTTGCAGCAAACTGATTAAATATTTCTCAGTGCTTTAAGCAGAAAAGTTAATGCTGGTTTTTGTAAAGGTAGGTGTATTTTTGAAAAGGGTAAAAGACTGAACTGTTGCCAGAAAAATAAAATGTCATTTCTTGCCTGCTGGCAAGATGACATCAAAGTTCTTTCAAATCTATTATTTTCAATGGCTTCCTGCTGTATATTCCGTCCATAAAGCTCCTGCCTTTTAGACAAAATGGGTTACAGGGAAGGTGATTGAAGTTATCCTTCTGTATGCGCACTAAATAATAGTCGATGAGAATAGTGGTTTACATAGTTTTTGAACTACTGTGGAAATCGTAAGTCCAGCTTGGACACCACAGGCTTTAGATGAATTAAAGTCATAAGAAGTCACATTCGCTGTTTTTCACAAGGCATGAAGGAGACAGGAAACCTGTGAAACAGATGCTCTGGTCAGATGAGTCTTTTTAATACTCGTTGCACTATTTCGCAATAGGAAAATACAATACCAAATTTGACCCTTTTGACTTTTAGCAGAGCAGAGAGAATATGTTAACATTGTGAAAGAACTATTCAAAATTTATGACGGACTACCTGCTGCAACAGCAAAATATTCTGTCATCACTATATCAACTGCTATTTTTATACATAAGGATTTAGAAGTTATATTTTGCAGGGTCTTTTTTTTTAATAGATAATTAATTTTCTTTGTTAACTACCATTTTCAAATTATTGTGACTGTATTTCCAAATATTAACAAAATGCGTTCTGTTCAGTAGACTTGTTTTGGATAGTTCACAAACTACATTCTAGCCAGTAGTCTTATGACATTAGCTAAAATATCGTAATTTAACATGACTGACAAAATGGTTAGTAGTAGATCACCAGTTTTGCAGCCAGGATTAAAGATAACAATTATCTGTGTCCTTTATGGCAGACTGAGACAGACGGGGCTGAATGGCGATAAAATATGTTTTTATCCCTCAGAGCAGCCAGAATGCATTAGTTTGGGCTCAGACGCTGAACCTGCTTTCCTGACTCCTTCTTTTCATAGCAGCTAACTGAGAGATATACCAAATTCACAGCCTCCGGGCAACCAACCTTACAGGTGGGGCCCTCAAATATGGCTTCGGACTGACTAATTAAAAAAGAAAATCCCATTTAAAGCTCTGACTTTTCATATCTCAAAACTGGTTTGAAACGCTTGATTCAATCCAAAATTCAAAAATCTCACCTGAGGCAGCGAATATTACAGAGTGCCTGAGTCTCAGAGTCTAAATCCATCTGTTAGTGTGAATGGCTGAGGCTTCTGCAGCCTGCTTGAGCGGAACAGAGCAAGGTATACTGTGCAGTTAGGCCAATGTTAAGACAAAATGAAGATGTCCTATCTTATTTCTCAATGTACTTCAGGTCTTTGCCCAAGATGCCTCATGTTTCTCTGCTTTCCCTTCCCCGTGTCCTGTGTGGTTCTTTTCCTGCCTATTGCCAGTGTGAACTGTGCTGTGCATGACTGGCTTTTATGCGACAGTCCTATTTTCCACAGGGCCAAAGGAACACACTATTAAAGTGTCAGGAGAAATCAGTCTACCTATGCAGCTCCCACAATAAACAAGCATTGCACTTCAATTTCATATTCAGTCCTTGGATTTTTTTAGCAAGTGATAACTTCATCCATCAGCGTGTCGTTCCTTGTTGAGGTTTAATGCCGTCTGTATGAAATCATTTCCAAATGTAATTTGTATATTTAGTGGAGAAAAACCATGACCACTGTTATGTCTTGCTCAAAGTGACCAAAACTTGTAAATGATCTCTACAAAAACTTTATGGTTAGATTCCAGCAACATTTTGTGGGAATGCTAGATTTCTAGTTGTATAAAGCTGGTGCAGACCAAAAGACTTGTAGTTCTATTGAATGAAAAGGTGGTTCTACAAAAGTATTGACCAAGAGCAACTGAATACCAATGTAAACTAAAAAACTGAGATTATTTTCTTGCCTTGTTCTTTTACATAAAATCCACCAAAGGCTGTGTATGTATTGTGATAAAATGGAAACATTTTTCAGGGGTGTGAAAAGGTTTGCAGGGCCTTGTAGTAAAAGGCAAAGGTTGAAAAAAAAAAAACATTGCACACCAAAGAGCCTTTAGTGCATCCATTTATGGCTTGAGTGGCTTCTTTGGGAACCAGTTCTGTGCCTTAACGTTTATGTGTTGGTCTCCTCATTGACCCCTGAGTCACTGAAACCAAAACATTGTTCCACTTCTTACTGCCTCCTAACAAATTTGCATGATTTTAAGTTGCCTTTTCAGCTCCTGAAGTCTGATTAGACACACGGACCAATGAACATTTTGCCTGCCATTAGCAGGAGGGACATCTACTTTCTGCATTTACTGGGTGAATCTTGTGCACTGAATGAAACCAGTGGGTGTGCTTTGGCGTGGGGACCATTCCAGTACTGGTCTGCTCCTGTTCTATGGCCAACGCGAGCATTCTCCTCTCAGCAATATTCAGTAATGACAGCTGTAAGTACACACAAATGCAAACCCTGATGGTCCTTTCCTAATTTTACCGAGCCACAGTTGTCCTGCCTCTCTCTGTTTCTCTCCACTCTGGCTCATTTCAGCCATCAGTTTTGTCTTGGCTTTGTAAGGACTCATAAGTTGTTTGTTTATTCGACAACAAAAAAGGATTAGTTTCTATTGATATGGAGGGTTGCAGCAGGAGGAGATGCAGGGAGTGGGCAGTTTCATCTTTATTACTGAATACAGCTTTAGGTGATGCGAAAGTAGGAAGAGACAGGCAGGCAATAAATAATGACATGTTGAGACTCCAGTAGATCAGAGCAACCAGGTCCATCAACTTGGTTTTGTTTCCTTATTTAGGCCACAAATTCGATTTCAAAGATATCAGTTTTCTAAAAATTGTTTGTGGAAAGTCCTTCCATCCAAGCTGGCATATGTAAAGTACAACACGAAGATTAATTTCAAAAGGTGAAGCAGTGTGGACAATTCAAGATGTAAAGAAAAACCCCATCATGGTCTTGTCTTTTGTTCTGATATTTTGTCATTTCTGGTGTTCTGTTCTTTGTGTGCCATACTGTCAGGCTTTATCTTTAGGTTTTGTAAGATTGTTTCATTTCTATATTAATCAGTCACATTCCCTCTTCTCATGCCACTCAATCACCTTCCCAACAGTTTAGAGCCAGTCAGTTTTATTACCTGATTGTCAGATCCTGTTATGTTTTCCAAAACAGTTTTCCTGTGTTACTCTTACTGTTGTATTTGATGTTCTATGCAGATGCTCCTGGGTTCCTCTTGTAGCTTGTTTCTACTGTCATGATCTAATTTTTAACATCACAAAAGTGTTTCTTTTCAACAGGGCTCTATAGACTTTTAAGAGCCACAGACTCAACAGTCTAACAACAACCAAACATAATTCTGAAAAATCTGTTAAAGTTAATATTATTTTCAGTGACAATTTAACTTTCTGCTGTTCTCAATCTTTTCTTTTCTTTATGTTTTTTTTCTGTTAAGTATTTTCCTTGTGCTAAAATACCTAAAATGACATTTTTGGCATGTAGGACCAGGTACCATTAAATGAAGACTTAAATGAGTCATTAATTATTTAACACTGGGAATGAAAACCTAAATAATTAATTAAATAGTTAAAATGTACTTAAATATATGTCTTCTACTGCAATTAAACAGTCTTAACAATAAACCCAAGCCAGCACAGTTATTCATACCTTAGACAAGGTAGTTGGTCACATGTGACCTTACTGTGAAGATTAACCAATCAGATTTCAGGTGCAATAATCACATTCAGTTATTTCATATGGCACTGCACAACTGGAACCATAAATGAATAGATGCCGAAACAAGCAAATCTCATTCGAATGACCTGTTTTTAAAATCACAATTATTTTTGTTTTATAATAATAGTTATTCTTGTCTTTTTTAGTCGGGTTTCAGAGGAGACACTTCCATCAATATAGAATGAACACAGGTTCTTTATGAAAAAGGATTGTTTAAACTGTTCTCATTTCAGTCTTACTTACTTGGTAATGAGATCTATAAACACTCCTCAAATAAACTCCTTTAATCAAGAAGTTTAACAATGTACGTTTAACTGTTGAAGTCTTTAAAGCTGCTGTAAGAACAGCCAGTTGACAAGAGCATTGATAGATACTGCTGTTGCATTCTGCATGATGCAGGTTTTTAGGCCAGAAATTTGTTCTCAGCTCATAATACTTTTTAATTCTAGATCTTGGTGTTAAAGCAGAAAATTGAGGAGTCACTGCCTCATTTTACTCCATCTTCTCCACAGATCTGATTACAGCACTTGAATCCATCAGTAGAATATAATTGATTTTGATTAGAGCCAAAGATGAGCATTCATGGATGATAGGGTAATTACAATTAATTATAATTTGGATAATTCTCTATATTTTTGACCAATAATTATGGTGGTCCTGCTGCTTTTATGTATTTTTTTAAATAAAGATCTTGATGGACACACGGCATATATTCACTTTTATTCAACTTCTGATAAAGATGTGTAAAAGGGTCCAGTGGGCATAAAGTTTTCATTATTAAAATGTGCTGCAGGACTTTGTATTTTACATGTTTCTTTCACTGAAGCACATTCAAAATACATACAACATTTTTGCTTTACAGCTTTCCTAGTAATTTGTTGGTAATAAGATGTCAAATGAGTGAAGAGAGGAAAAGTGTTGACCATTCAACTTCATAACTTTTGCAGATTAGAATGCTAGATCTTCATCTGCTGGGCCTTATTAGCGCTTGTTGTTTATGTTCGTGTTCGTGAACTGACCACACCTCCTCAGCGGGATTTAGATTGGGGAGGTTTTTTTTATATTTTTTACCAAATATCCACATTTTTATTGTTGTGATCTCATCAAAAACATGCTTGGAGTGTTGTCTTGATTCTTTCAGATATGTTTGAGAAATTCTTTGATCTCCCACGGCAACCATTCAGTGGTTCAAAACGATTGGGGGAACATGTGCCACCTTTGGGCTGCACAGTGGCGCAGTTGGCAGAGCTGTTGCCTTGCAGCAAGAAGGTTCTGGGTTCAATTCCCAGCCCCGGTCTTTCTGCATGGAGTTTGCATGTTCTCCTGTGCATGCGTGGGTTTTCTCCGGGTACTCCGGCTTCCTCCCACAGTCCAAAAACATGACTGTCAGGTTAATTGGCCTCTCCAAATTACCATTGTTTGTCCTGTGTCTCTGTGTTGCCCTGCGACAGACAGGCGACCTGTCCAGAGTGACCCTGCCTCTCGCTAGGAACATTAGCTGGAGACAGGCACCAGCACCCCTCCCGAACCCACCAAGGGACAAGGGTGTAAGACAATGGATGGATGGATGTGTCACCTTTGAGACGCAGCTCCACTGCAGTGTCTAAACTTATGAGCTTTCCCCTATCAGAGCAGCCCTCTCTCACGACTCCCCCGCTAAGCTCCTTCAGACTAGCCAGGAGCAATTAGCAGACACGTGGTGGAACTCCACACCTGCTGAGCTCATTATGTGAGCTACTTCTCAGTGCGACGCTGGTTAAAAGGGTTAACAGAGGAGTGATGTTGTGATCACTTCCTGACGGCAGAGTATCAGAAAGATACAAACTAATTTCTATGCATTAAATTACAATGTCAAATTTCTTTTAGGTCATATTTGGTATATACAGAAATTGAATGTAATATAGTTGCTTGATTATGTTATAAAATGCCACTATGTCCCTGGAAAATTCTGCCCCTTTAATTATTTAGTCCCGTTCTTCAATCACAGCAGTGTTCTTGAGCAGAATATTAATTATTTGGATGGTGACTTCATGTATCCATGTGACTGCAAACCAGTGTATTGAAGAAAGTCCATAAAGACACCTGTGGAACGTCTTACCAGGAGAGTCGAAGCTGCCATAGTCACTAATGATTTGACCAAAAATAATATTTTGGGTAAATAACAGGTGCTGCTCAACTTCCTGTGTGGGTAATGACAAGTGACCCGAGACTTTTGGCAACATGGTACATCTGCTGAGACCTCATTCTAATTCAAAACAACATTATCCAACTATGTATTATGGTCATTAGAGAAACTACTGTACAAAACTCATTCTGGATTGATGAAGCAGAAGTGGACATAATTAGAAAAATCCCATGGGATGTTAATCAGCATCAAAGGAAGCCAGAGGAAGTTTCTTTGAAATATCAGAGCCGCAGTCCACAGAAGATTTTTAATGAACTATTTTATTTATCTAAACGTCACATTGAATCTCATTGGTAAGGAGCCACTTTAAATAGATATCAGATACAAACTTAATTTTTTAACCAGGAGCTTTTTTTTTTTTTTACCCAGATAGCATATTTTTAAAAAGTATAAATGTTTTCAAGTATAAAGGCTGAAATAGCTCAAAGATGGCCAAGAGTCCAACAAAGCCACTGAAACAAGTATAAAAAGCTGAAAATCCTTTATAGGATTCACAAGATGTAGATTCACAAACAGGACGTTTGTTCTGAGTGTGAAACTTACCACTGTAGGTTTTACTGTATTACAAACTTTAAGCACAATTTAAAGACAATGTTACCCAATCTGTGTAAATTGTATTTTCCTTTTGTTTTCTTGTCTTTCACTTCATCCATAAACCAAATCATTAATCGGCACAACATCTCCTTCCACTGCTATGCCGACGACTTACAGTTTTACATTAGAACTGGGGCATCATCATCACCTTTTTCACTCACTGCCTTCACCAGCTGTCTGGAGGACATAAGGACATGGATGAACAACACATTCTCACTCCCAACTCGTAACATATTGACGTTTGGTCAGGTACCCTCCGCTTCACATATTCACGGCGAGGGTTCCCCCTTGGCGTCAATATGTGACGGGAAGGGGCGAACAATATGGCGTCTATTCTATTTTTTAAAAAACCTTTATTTACAATTTATGTGCTAGTTTGAACAGGATATTAAGAATATTTACTA
>CAEGAF010023989.1:0-16579 GCA_903067075.1 Micropoecilia bifurca
GTGATCTCAGTCTTTGCGCGCAGCATTTTTCTGAACCCGGGCATAGAGAGGATATAACGAGTCAAAGGTTTTTAAAGTTTTTGAATTTTCTTCTCTTAATAATAGCTATGCTAACTCTGAAGCATTAATCTTTAACATTAGTTCTGCTAACTCTAAAACACTATACCAACATGGTTTGTAGCGGAAGCTAATTCTAAAGCGCTAAATTCAGCCGTGTAGCAAAGACACAACACATGTTACAACCCTCAGCAAAGTTTAGTTTGTTATTGAACACCTTACACTTCAGGAAGTAATTCTTTGAAAGCAACAAATGAAATGTGCGTTCCAGTTTTGTAATTGTTGAGTTTGGCTAACTCTGTTGCTAATTTAGCCAAATTTTATTCTGTCAAGAGTAGATTTAAGACTACTGTAGGTTTTAAACTCTTTACTGTAGAACTGCAGGGGCGCTTTCTTGGTAGCCTACAGAATAAATCTGCTGCTGCGCATCACGGGTAGTGAATGCAAGGAGAGGAAATGACACTGCTGAAACAGTCTTCACCTCGGTTTAAAATAAGAGCATGAATACAAACTTCTGACAGTTTGAAGAATTCTTAGCAGATGATAAAACAGGTGATATAAAGCCAACTGTGCTTCAGCAAAAACGCTGAAGAGCTAAACAAAAATAAAAATTAGCATATTAGCAGCTTATTGGAATTGTACTCAACACCGGTTAACAAATTAGCAATAAAATTACAGTAATGCATCTTGAAAAATCGTCCTGGTACATATTCAGATAGTGGTGCTTTATTTGAGGAAAACATTGCAGCACAAGTTTGGTCATGCTAGCAGGAAGCTCTGCTTCTATTCTGATCTCAAACGCTGTGCAGGAACATCACCTACATCTGTTTCTGCTGTGTCAGTACGGTGAACTGCCTTTTAGATCTAGAAATACAATTATTAAATGTTATTAGCTTAACGTAGCTAAACTCTTTTCAGTCCTGCATCAGTGTTTCAGAGTAGAATTAAGCATTGGTGTGTGAAGGCGAAAATCATTTCTTGCACTATGCAGCAAAGTTTTCCTGCCGCTCATTGAACTGGACTCCAACTTCAGCAGATTTGAGTGAGTCTTCTGTAAAACCTTCAACTTGACAAGTCAAAGAGCTTTTGGAAACATTACTGGCTCGGTCCAAAATGTGTCTTACATATCATTTGTCAAAAGGCCCGGCTGAAGATGGATATCTTCTACTGATTTAGCGGTAAAGCTGACGTATTGATCGCTCTCCCATCCTCTGTCAGTGAGTGATACGGCCACGTTTTGACAGTCACTCCGATTGATTTCCGTTCTCCTCCAGGAGAACAAACACCTGAATTACTTATTCATTACTCAAGTGTTTGACGGACACACAATTTGAGCTGCTGATTAATTCACTTCACCCAAAACAAGAAAAAAGGAAAACATTTATTGCAAGCTGACATTTTCAGGATGAGTAGTTCGTGCAAATCTTTTTAATTGTATAGAGTGGATGTTGGAATCTGTGCATTTGTCCTGCCTTTTAATTAGCTACTACAGGAACCTGGCTAAGGAATTGTGTCCTCAGTCGCACCCAGAGGGAAGTTTCCTGACAGGAACGTCACGGGTTTATATAAACTACTC
The DNA here is from genome assembly GCA_903067075.1 of Micropoecilia bifurca. Lineage (NCBI taxonomy): Eukaryota > Metazoa > Chordata > Actinopteri > Cyprinodontiformes > Poeciliidae > Micropoecilia > Micropoecilia bifurca. Next base: position 1,634 of record CAEGAF010023989.1, read on the forward strand.
CTCAAACGCAAAAGTCCTCTTTCATGAATGAACTCTGATGAGCACGTGGCCCTGTCTTTTGGAGCTCTGACTCGGCACGGCCCGGCATTTTGTTCCGCTACCCTTCGCTTAAACGGCAAATGCTGCATCCCGAAGACAAATGAGGCTGACTGCTGGCACAGGACGAGAGATATCATTTAATCTTGGCCTCGGATAACATCTAAGCCGGTTAATTAGGCCAAAACAACTCGCTGGACCACAGGGAAGATGTTTTGTTGATACATCCCAAACAAGGATGCGGCTGAGAGGCACGGTTTATTAGAGAGATTTTGCAAAGATGCTTCAAGATTCTAAAAGGTTACAGAAAGATTTGGAGAGGGGGGGGGAAACCTTCACCAGTAGTCTTTTTTCCCCCGAGTTATCACCCAGGAGGTAGAGTGAAATTCATTTGAAGAGTTGCTCATTTTATCTAATCTTCCCCAGCGTGTCATGTCAAAGTGTCAATGTCTCTGTATGCGCTATACTGAGGACACTAGTCACCAAATGCATTCCTAGTGTACAATCAGCTTTAGATAATAGCTTGGGCTAATTTAGGTGTGTTGCGCATGGTGGTTATTACTGTCATCTTGCATAACGAACCTCTTAAATTTGGATTTTGGCTTCATATTTTGAGCTTGCGTTGGTTTTTGACATGGTTCTCTGGTTTCCTATTACAAATAGCACACATGGTTATGTTTATCTTATCCCACTAAAATGTTTTAGATATCTTTAAGTATAAAATACTGTTTCAACAGATGACTTCATTTATTGGTAGGAAACACCTTTATCTGTGTGAGGGGAAAAAAGTGATTTTGTTGATGGATTACAGTAACTTTGGTCAGTCAAGTTGAGTTGACAAGGAGAATCCCTACTACAACCAAAGAAAATCTCAATCATTCACATCTGAACATGGCCTGAGACCTGGAGCTGCAGTTATTACAGCTAGAAACTAGAGATCAGGCAAGAAGTCTCAGGTCTGAACCTTCAGAGTCATAAAGACAGTTACAAAGTCAGTCTTCTATCACTTGAAGAACATTTTGGGATTAAAGGACTAATGTCTCAGCAAGATTTAGAAACTCATCCATGTGTTTATCTTTAGTTGCCTAAAAATCAGACAGCTGCAGGTGATGCAGAACGATGGAGCCTTTAAAACCACTGAATGGCTCAGCACCAAAATACATTAAAGACCCGCAGGTTTTGAATCAACCTTCCAGACCTCCCAGGTCTTCTGGTTCTGCTCTGCTCTGTGTCCCCAGAACCAGAACCAAACATGGAGAAGCAACATTCAGCTTTTCAGTCTTTATCTGGGACAAACTTCCAGAAGACTGTAAAATGTCTGAAACACAGAGTTCCTTTAAATCTAGGCTAAAATCCCTTTTTTTTTACTTTGAGTTACCTTTGATTAATGAAAAACTGTGACATAGTTTGACACATTTGATGCATATTTTATGATGATTACTCTCGATGATTTTGATTATGGCAACCGACACGTTAAGTTTTGTTGCTTGTTTCTGTTTTTCTCATGTTAACAACTACACTGCCTTGCTGAAATGTGATATACAAAAACACTTGACCAAAATTACTCATCCAAAGTCACAAACAAACCAAAAATAACATCTAAGGCACTAAATCTTACCAAGTATTATTGTCCAGTTTCTTGTCCAAAAAAAGACTAAACTAACTTACAAATAACTTTTCAACAAGATATATGAGCTTATGTTAACTAAATAATTTCTTAATATTGTTGGAAAAAGTAAGAGTTCCACTGGCTGATTATTTAATTTCTAACAAGACTTTATAAGTGAAATAATCTGCAAATAGAACAAGGACTTTTTAACAATATTTAGGAATCATTGACTTAAAACAGGCGTCTATATCTTGCTGAAAAGCTACTTGTAAGTTAGAACAGTTGAAATGAGACAAAAGTAAGTTATTAGGACAATAAACTAGATGGAAAACATTAGGTGTTTTTTTCAGTGTGCTGGACTCATTTCAGGTCAGTTCATGATGCAACTAACACTAGAAAGTGACCGAGCAAAAAATTATTTCCATGGATTTTAATCTCCAACCCCAACTTTAGGTAAAACCTAAGGAGTGATAGATATAATTCTTTTCTTCTTTTAATTGTTTGTGTAACTAACAACTAACTCTTAAAATCCAACTCATCCATTGTACTACTTGAGCTGTAAACATAGTGATTCTTGAAAAATGTGTGTTATTCTGAGGAGGCATTTGTTATACGTGATACAGTCATGTATAAAATATGAAAGCAGTCATTTAGACTGTATATTTATTTAGTTGATAGTGTTGTAATAGCAGAGCAGACCCAATGCTAACAGGAAGGGAAGTGATTAAAATATATGGCCTTTATAAGTCAGTAACAGCCACTACATCAACACCAGCATCGTGATCCATCTTCTTTTTAGCTCAAGGACAGAATGATTTCCAAACAGGATTTCTCTGTTATTTGTCAGAGCACAAAATGTTTTCCATTTGGCTGTAGTCCACCAAAAAATGAGCTTAGGCACAGTGGGGATGACATTTTATGCGCCGAACAGCTTTGATTTGTGTTTCTTTGCCGTTTTGACAGGAGTTCCTGAGCTCATCTATCGATTTCCAGTACAATTGTGTTTTAAATGCCAGGCACCTCGAGGATAAGACAGTTACTGCTGTTCACTATTGGTTTTCAACCTTTTAATAACGTGTGCAGAGAAACCTGTTTGTTATTTGTGTTTAAGGTGACAAAAAACAAACTTTATATAAACTATTAATAATAATACATAAGAGTTTTTAAAAATAACTGTTATTGTAAAGATATATTTATGGTTCATTCTCAGTTTAAGGAGGCACCAACATTTCATATAGAAATAGTGTGTAAAAGGAGACCCGCCTCCTGGTTCTGATTGCTTCCAGGTTGCACTGGGTCCACTGGGAGAAGGTGGAGGAGTTATCTGTCTCACACTGTCACAACAAAGTGACAGTTCTGACAAGTGTGTAAAAAATACAGTAACTTTTTTTATTTTTTAAAATTTTGCATTTTTTTAGGGTTAAAGATTGTGGTCTCCAAAGGTATAAGCAGATAAATTGCTCTGCATTTGTGAAACATAGTACCTAAGGATTAAGAGCCATTTGTTTTACGAGGGGCCCATTATTAAGTCTAAACCAGGTGCCCTCCAGTGATGCCTCATTCATTATTCAACGCTCCATCATTAGTTACCGTTCTTGCGTTCTCAGGAGTACATTCACACATAATGCCTGCTGGGTTTTATGTTGTGCCTCATTTCTTCATGACCACTAAGTTGCTTCCTTTTTGCACATGCCCGCTGACAAAACTTTAAATTATGTGTAATGAACATTTATTTCACTTATAGGGACGGGAGAGGATAATAACGGACTAAATACGAGTTATGCATGTAGGAGTCGAAAGGTTGTTGAAAATGCTAATGCATGTAAATTGTTATTATGGATCATTATAAAAACGATAAAAAAACCTAGGAGTTTTAAAGTGTACACCTGCTTTTAAATCCCTCCTTTTCACATGTTAATAAGTCACTTATATAAAGTAGAATCACAATGAGTTGGTCTGAGTCTCTTGTTATCGTGGCTCCACACCCGTCATTTACCTCTGTTTTAGACCAAACCGTTTTGCTGCAGCTGTTTTTTAATGTGAATGAGACATTTCATGCCCCGCCCCTTTCCACTCCACCCCGTTCGGCCATTTTGATCGCAGCGATACGATTATCTACCGGCAGACAAACTTTTAATTCCCAAAATTAACACCAGAAGACTTGTTCATGTGTAACTATAGTGTCCATGCATGTCATGGTGTTATTACAATGTTATTGCAGTATTTACTCCTTCTACATCCATACCAGCTACCTACAGTAGAGAGCATAGTTATGACTGAAGTAAACAAAACCTCAACATAATGAAGGAGTTGCCTAACTGGAGTGTCCAGAACATCATTGAATGAATTTGGATCATGTGTTCCCCAAGACAAAAAGGTCCAAAATAAAGCCAGATAATTATATTTGAAACTCGCAGTACAGAGCTAGCACACAGCGCTAACAGAAGCTCAAGGCTCAATGCTACTGTCAAACCAATGGCCAGGATATCATTATCAGCTAACAACATTCATGTCTATAGTAAGCTGTGTTGTCATTGTAGCGTCATTAGCAGCTTGCTGCTTTGTGTGAGAAGAAACTCAATCAGATAAAGTCCTTTGTAAAATCCCTCTTGATACTTGTGGAGGTTCTTGAAGCGGCAATCCGAAAAATGACTTTCCCTACAGATGTGGCTACAATTCTGGGAAACAAAATTGCTACAAGGGGGGGCGGAAGAACAGAGCAAATATTCACAAATTGGAAATCTATGAACTTTGTTTAGCAATTCCACTGCAAATACTGTGACATAGTAGACAAGAAAACGTGACAGGGAACTGAAAGAATGGAACAGACTGAAAAATATAACCCAAAAAGTATCCAAACAATTTCTGCAGTCCTAGACACTCAATGTACACACAAAAAAAAGTATTGAAGGGCTAAAACAGTAGATGTGCCCTCTTTAAAGAATATTGAGGCGAACAATAAAGACACAGGATGCTTAAGGTCTATTTTTCAAAAAGTAGTTTTGTGCTTTTATTTGTCCACAAGTTCGATTGCACATCCACACCTTCCCAAACAAACCAAACTGTTACTGGGCAAACGGACTAGAGATCTATTAAAGCGAACTAAATAAGGCTGGTGTGAATGTACCCTTATTCCAGGTACATCTACCGGTGTAATTGGAATGACAATGAGATCCCATGGGGGATGTTTTCTCCATGACTCCATCATGTGAGAGCTTGCCTTTTTTGTCAGCTGACTAACGGTCTTTTGGGTGCAGAACGTTTGGACATATCAGAACAAGCACAGCTATAACATCCTTGAATGAGCGGAAGATGTTTTATTGTAAACTAACTAACAAGGATTCGCACAACACTCTGGGCTCGAATGCTGTTCTCCCTCTGCAGCGCCTTAATGAAGTCAGGTTTGCCGAGCTGTGCCGCAGTCTTCAGAAGGCATTCATTACAGTAAGTCCTCTTTAAGGACAGCGGGGTTAACGAATACAAGCATTCATAGCCACAAGTCATTTCTTCTTGAGTTCAGAGAGCACGATGAAACACTACATCTTAATCAAAGAGCAGAGACAATTAGCTTGAAGGACTCCATTTAAGGCTGTTCACATTGGGACAGCAGCATGTCCTTCTGGTTCATTGTGCAAAAGAAAAGCTCTGTGAAATTACTTTAATTGAATTCGGTGATTTGCACCTTGGTCGGCCATGTTATTTGTCAGGATGAAAGATAACTCTTGGTATTGTAAGATTCATAAAGTGGCATGTGAACTAGCAGTCACAGGGCGAGCTACTTAAGGGGACTTTCCTTTGAACAATGGTCTCATTTGTTCACATCTACTGCGCTCTACACTAGAGGGCATCCCAGTTATTTCACACCATATATAAGCCTCGTTCCTGAGCCTCAGAGCAACTGTCACTCTTACTAGAATAAATATAATTACTGAGTCCCTGCCGCCTGGTCTCTGCTTCAGTAGGCGGGTTGTGGGGAATTCCTGATGTTGGGCATCCATTTTATTCACTCTAATGGGACTGCAATCCCCAGCATTCAGTGCACTGGAGGAATCTATTGCTGCATTTTTGTTACAAATGTGTGCAAATCTTTATCTACATTCTGCTAATGTTGAATAAACACAGTTTTGCCATTGCAGTGTTAACATTAAATAAGAAATGAAATTAAAATCTCACATTAATAAGCTCATTTACGAGATATGGATAAGCTCCTTATTCTTATGAGTGGCTACGCATGCGGTGTTTTGCGGAAATTGTAGTCGGCGATTTTACAGAAGAACTTCAAATGACACACAACTTTTTATGAATTGATGAACTTTGTAATACTGCGAGAGCTCACTTCCTGTTGTCTTCATCAGCATTTCCAGCAGTAGTAACATCCGGTTGTTGATCATGTGATTCTAAAATCTTTCCATTGCACCTTTGTGAAATGTATTTATTTTGATATGGTTGATTTTCTGGCTTATGTCAACATGAGTTGTATAATCTCACGTTTCAACCTCTTGACCACTGCCTGTGGGATCATACTTCTATCAACTGTCAAACAGTGGAGCAAAGACTCCAAGGTCAAGACCACCATCCCATCCCGTCACTCATCTCTGCCTTGTTATAAGGAAGGACTGACATTTCTGACATGCAGCACAAAACAACCATGTCTAAGAGAGACAGTAGTTTTTGCTCTTTAATTGCAGACCAGCTCTGGGTTTTAAATGCAAAGGTCAAGAATGTCTCCAATCTGGGTTACTAAGCTAGAAGCCAATGTTACTCAAAGGTTCCTCCTGATAGTCGCTCACAGATCGACCAAGTCGGTCAGTTATTGTCCAACACTTTCTGCTGTTTTAATGGAATGGTTTCCAACAAAGTTAATCAAATACCTCACAAATATTTTTGATGATTTATGTAATAAAACAAACAAATATATATATATATATATAAATATATATATATATATTATTATTGTTCACCTTTTCCTCTGACTGCTTTCTGTTCTCTTACCATAAAGAGACATCTTAATCGTTTGGAAGAGCGTAATATTTAGAAAACTGCTTTTTTTTAATGACTGTTCCTGTTCTGGTTTTCTTGGTAGGTTTGTTAAAGGACTAAACTTTCTCCCAGGTTTATAATGGATTGGTTTAGGTCAGAGCACGTTCGTTTGGCAACTCTTGATGTTCACAAACACTCGTCGTCCCATCAGATTGGTCAATTTTCAAAAGAATCTGGCCAAGAATTGTAGCTGGTAGAGGCACACAGCAAAAGCAGCAACTGTGATTGCAGCAAAAGTTAACTCTACACAATCTTGACTCAGGGTGGCAGAATACAAAATGAATTCACACTTTCTCAGATTTTTATTTGTAAAAGAAATTTCAATTTGTCATTTTCTTTCCAATTCACAATTATGCATCACTTTGTGTCACTCTGTGACAAACGATCCCAAGAAAATAAATGTAAGTTTTTGTCAGGGACACAATAAATGCAAAAAAAAGATTAAAAAAAGGCTGTGTACAATGAGTTACTGAATCTTTTGAATTCAACTTTGACAGTACTTCTAATCTTTCATGACATGAAACTGGACAACATACAAAATAAGGAATGAGCAGCAGCGCATACAATACAACCAGGCTCATTTACATGGATTTAACCTGTTTTTTTTCATAGCTTTTGTAGTCACTCTTAGATATCTGCCAGCGTCAGCTTCCACTGGTGGTACTAATGAAGTTCTAAATCATCATAGGTCACTTATGGAGCACGTTAAGTCACTTCTTTATTCATTAAAAATCCTTTAATGAGTCCCAAATGAGTTGTGTTAAGTAGAGCATAATCTAATCAGAATAACTAATAAGTTTGTATGTTGTGTTGTGGGGTGGCACTGTTTAGAAGTGTGGAAAAAATCACAATGGAATCAATAACATAATGAGGTCACTCTGTGTGGCGGACAATTAAAGTCATAAGCTCAATAAAAAATTTTTTTTTAAAAACACCAGCTAAGAACTGTAACTGTACCTGGGTTTAAAACTGATAGGAAGTGTTTTTCACTGTTACGTTTGAACTCAGGTACTAGTATTAATCAGTTTTGGCCGGTTCACAGTCACCATGCAGAACTCTTCCTGCTCCATCTCCAACAGTATCATTATTTCAGACTTGCTTACATCTTCAACGAGACTAATAAATACGTAAATGGTTCGCGTGAGACCTTTTAGTTCTCACATGAAGGTGATGCGGACAGGAAAAGGGATTTTTGATTGCAGCATCGAACTGTAATGAGTGTCATTATCACCAAAATTGTACAGAAAAATTCCCATTCAGACTTGGTGGTTTCCAGGGTAACCCCAGTTTTCTGAAGCCTTACTGATTTATTTTGATGGGAGAAGTGCTTTGTGTTGTGGCCAATCAGTTATTCATTTTAACACCAAGCATATGTTAATGTTGCTCCTTTACTATCAGCTGAGATAATTACCAGAGAGCATCGTTAACACGGGTCTGCTGATGAGGACAACACCAGGCTGTTGGGTCAGATTTCATGTCTGTGTTAAAAGGGAAGATATCAGTGGCGCACGCTTCCAAAATTATTCATAACCTTTTAAACTTTTCACATTTTGTCAACTTACAACCACAACTTTGTTTTTAGTTTTTTTCCAATAGGTCACCACAATATAGCACATCACTGAGAAGAGGAAAGAAAAAAAAACAACATTATTTTAAATGTTTAGAAAGGGAAAACGAGGCAAGTATTTACATCAAGTTTAAGGTTGCTTTTTTAAAAAAAATTGGTAACATTTTAATAAACATTTACATGTAAATACATTAGTGGCAAATTTTAATCTCTAGTTTCATTGTAAAACCAAGGATGGAAACCACGAAATAGCACTAAAATATGCATAGAACCATAAAATCCAAACATATTAACATGCAATTAATGTTGGTGATGATTTCTACCGACCCTGTGGAACACCATACATGTTTTCAACCATCCCCAGTTGCATATTCTGTACCTTAACACACTGCGTCCTACATGAAATATGTACACGACTTATCCATATTTATGCACTTGTAGGAGTTAAAATGGAACAGTTTAGTTAGTGATAATTGATGGTGTCATTCCATAAATCAATGAAGACAGCATCAATAGCAACACCTTAATCTTACATTGATTTTGTATTTTCTACTAAAAAGCATATCAGTGTTTCAGTAGAAGGATGTTTCCTAAAACCAAACAGCACTTTCTTTTTCAAACGTTTAGTAATTTGCTTTGCAACCAGTTCAGCCTGAGTTAATTTGTAGAACCACTTTTCACTTCATTTACAGCTCCAAGTCTTTTGAGGTTTGTCTCCACTAGCTTTGCACATGTACAGGCACCTTCCTTCCAAAATAGCTCGAGCTCAGTTGGTGACAGAGCCTCTGTGAACAAATGTTTTCATGTCTTAAGATTCTCACTTGGCTTTAGGTCCTTGTTTCACATGCTTGCTCAGCTGATGGAAGGAAAACCATAAATATTTGACAGAAGTCATGAATTCCAAAGACGAAGCCAGCAGACACTGAAGAATCAAAGTAAACTTCTGATGTAGAAGACATAGACGGAAAATCTCTCTCCCTATTGTGATATTTAGCAGATTGAAATTATTTTAGTAACTAAAACTGACCTAAAATAAGACGTTGCTCTGAGTTCACTTCAGTGACGAAAAAAAGTTGTGTCTTTTTACTTGGTGTATGTAAACTTCTGGTTTCAACTGTATAATATAGTTTTTAGGTTTGGGTCATCGGACCTTCATCTGTTCATAAACAGCACTGTAAACCAATAAAATGCCAGTTTCCTAAGATAATTGCCCAACTCCTATTTTACCAAAATTATATATTTTTTGCCTAAAATATATTTTGGCTCTTACTTAAGCCATTTTCTTTAGGAAGATGATAATAAGAAAATGAGATGTCACAGATGATAAATTTGTGACCAACTGCATGAAAAAGGAGACATGAAAACTCAGATCCATGACTTTGTTGCAATTTTGTTACTTCAAACCATTTCTGTTTTTAATTTCCAACAAAAAGCAGAAGCAGCCTCTGGTTTCTGTGTTTCTGTGAGCTTCTATGACACAAACATGTATTAATGTTCCCAACATATCACCTTCACTCATAAATCTCCACTAACTGCCTGTCAAGCCCCGCATCATTTATTAAATCTTTCTTGTCACCTACAAATCCCTCATGCTCCAGGCCCCTGGTTCTCGCCTGACCCGCTGCACCCAGACACGCAGCTTCACGTTCAGCCATGCATCTTCTTTCTGTCCCTCAAACTAGCCATTATGGGTTTTTTCCCCCCTTATCTTGTTCCAGCCTCGTTCCTTTTATTTCTGAGGAGCCGTCCTATTTAATCTTGCAACAATTGCAGTAGTTTTCGCATCTCTCGAATGTCATTAAGTTTAAATTCTCCCCCATTTACGAGCCGTTATAAATACCCCCCTCTTTGAAAGGGTGTTCAGTTTTATTGTTCACAATCAAGAAAAATACATTTCCCTCTCGCAGCAGAGTCGCTGAGGGGCCGATAAGCACTGCGTGGAGCTCATTAAAGAATTATAATCAAAGGTCTTGTGAAAGAAAGTTTTTCTTGAAAAATAATTTTCCAGGTTTTCTCATGCTGTTAAAGAAAAAGAGGAAAAAATCCAATTCCATTAGTTTATTTAGATTTACGGTATAGGATTGAATTGAACTTTATTTTATTTCACTCAAAACATTGAATCAGGTGAATTGTGGAGGTGGTTCATCTATTTTTAATGTTTGTGTTTGTAGCATCGTGTTAATCAGTTTACTTGTTTTTTATATGAGCTAATTGTCAGTGAAAAGCAGGTAAAAATGTTAAAGGGTTAATAGAGGAGTGATGTAGCGATGACTTCCTGCAGGTGGAGTGTTGGACAGAGCAACAACTTCTTAATTATTGAATTATTGCCAATTATTGATCCCCCATAGATCTAGGATAGATCTATGGGGGATACAGAACATGTTTTGACTCTTGTCACTTTAGATCCAAATAAGCTGCTGCTGGCCACGCCCCCAAACTCAGCACTTACACTCGTATGTGAAAATGGCTGCAAACAGATGCGCAGTTAAACGAGCGAACGTACATCTTTGACAAGAAGAAGTGGAGCCTCCTGTACAACCAGAAGGTTGCCAGGTGACGGTCAGTGCCTGCTGATTTGTGACGTTCTAGATGTTTTTGAAACGGCTCATTTTCCAGACACCAAAAACCGGCTGGGTGTTTTTTCTTTTTTTTTTTTCGTGCTTGAGGTGTTTGTGGAAGCAGTAAAAACCCAAACTGAAGTACCAAAAACGTACAAAATGCTAATTTTGTATAATATGTCACCTTTGTAGAGACAGAAGCCCCAATTCCAAGGTGTTAAATTACAAAGTCAAATTCATATTTGATATGTACATGTACAGCATTTTTATAACAACTTAAGGTAACGTAGTTACTAAATCGTGCTATAAAATTATTTCATGTGGCTGGAAAACACGATACTGCCCCTTTAACTCAAAGCAGAGTTGTTTCTGGCAGTAAATGAGAACAGTTAGGTTTGCAAAGTTGAGCTGTAGCTGTCTCTCCTTTCTCAACATCTCCAACTGAAGCCGTTTTCCTCAGCCGTCTGTGTATTTCTGTGCTTCCTGCTGTAAGGAGATTTATTCCCGTGCGAGATAACAGTGTATTTACATCTATTTCCCGGCTTTTCCATCCACTCAAGCTGCATTAAGTGAGTCATGCTTTAAATGGGTTTCAGACGTTCTCAGCAGCTTTCGTGCTGCTGCCGCTCTTTCCGTACATATGAAGACTGCACCTACTCGTCTCATGCTCCGGTTTGTATTTTTCTTGCACATCTTGTAATTGTACGACTTCTGGTGATTGGCTGACAGGCTTTGGCAGTAAGGTAAAAAAAAAAAGTTCTCACCTTACAGAAATAAGTTTTTTTACCCAACAGCCCAGCCACCAGGGGGCGACGCTCCACAGACTTTACATTTGTTCTGTTTTCAGTGGCATGAAAAGTGAACCCGTTGCACTCGTGACAATTGCAGAACGTGGCAGATAGGAGGAGGGGCTGTTTCCAACGTGAAGCCTGAGCATTGGTTTTGAACGCGGCAGCCTGAAAAGAATCACCGACTGTCAGTTTGTACTTGACAGCATCTCCAGATGGCGGCAGACAAGGAGGCCATGGCCGCCTGACCGCATCATTCTGTCCGGTTCTCACCGAGACAATAACAGAGGGAGGTTCTTCGGTCTGCAGCGACAGATTGCCAGAGGGAACAGTGGTCTAAATAAAGCAAAAAATATATATGGATAATAAACCCAAACCCATACTTGTGCAAACATAGAACATTACTGATAAAGATTGGTCAAGGTTTTGGTAACATAAGTCCAGGGAATGACGATGTTGACTTTAACAGACTAAATTAAGTGTATTTAGTTTTCAATCGAGCCGGACTGCTCGACCAGGGGCGTCTGGTTTACATCTGGACGTGTGTCGAGGTCTGTCACCATAACAAATTTTGCTGGATGATAAATTGGCCACAGACGTTATTGTGATAAATGATAATATTGTTGTTTGGGACGGTTTTCCAGTAATATAACGGTAACGGCTTAACAGTAATTCAAGAACGGATTCTCCAAGACCAATAAACTTGGAATTCTAATGAACATCTAAACACTGGAACTGGAAGACATTTTAAATATTCAAAATAAATAAAACAAAAATAAATAAAATGAATAATAAAGTCTCTATTAACCAAACCCTTTAAATAAAAAAGGGTTAATTGAGACCAAAGCAACAAATTGAAAACTTTTGTCATCCAGTTATTTGTGGAAAGAGAGAGAAAAACAATAAATCATTCAAATGGAAATTATTGAGTTTGTTTAAATTGATCATTTATTGCTTATTGTGACAGGCCTAGAAGCGTTGCATGTTTCAAGTGTGTGACGTGTGTCTGGAGCTGGAAAACTTGAGCTTTTGCTGCTGGACACAGAACTTCAACCAATCAGAGAGACTCTGCTTTGTGACGTAGTGGTTTGTAGTTTGTGTCCTACCAGGAAACCCAGGCAGCGATGCTAGCAGAGCTGATGAGCTCTGACTATGTAGCTCGTCACAGCGCAGCTGGGTGGTAAAACCGACCAAACTCACAAAACCTCTGACTTATGTGGTTAATTCAAATATTGTGCAGAGACTCCTGATAACAACATTTTCTTCCACTCAGTGAATAGGCCAAGATGCTTTCCCAGTATTTCATCCGCCATTGTGCAAAGAGACCAGAGGAGGGGAAAAAATGGCAAGAAGTTCCTCCAAAATGTTCACCTAGAGTATTTTTGATGTTCGATATCAAGCGTCAGGCTTCAAAGCAAACAAGCGTCAAAGTCGAGGCTTTTTGTGACTTTGATGATCGAAACGCGTTCAGCATTCACTCATTTGTTTGGCCTGCACATTCAGGTCCACGAAGCTACGCCAGGAGTGAGATGTATGTTCATCTTCTCCACCACTCCGTTCTGTCTGAATCTGCAGCTTTGCATATGCTTGCGTTTGTTTTTATTGAAAACTAGTGAGCAAGAATCTCACTGATTTCTACATTTTCTGACACAGTTTGAGTAGAAAAACAAATAAAAAGCAGGAGCCCAGAACTGTTTAACTCAATGAACTTTCTTTTTAGATAAGTAGTTTGACATTTAAAAAATAATAATTGGAACTTCAGAAAGCTTTGGGATTTATTTACATATATATTAAAAAATTTGAATTTACTCAGATATATTAAGTTGCGGTCAATAAAATGGAACAAGTTAATGTTACTCTATTAGTTAATTTAATGAAAACTAAAAAGTTTTAAAGCAACGAGTTTGCATATATTTTTTTTTAAGTAAGGAGAACTAATTAGGTTCTTCTGTATAACTCAGAAGCTGAGTGAATATGCTGCACAATCAAAACCCACCAGTGTGTCTGTTAATTCTACATCAGGCTGGTTTGAAGAAATTGTTCTTCTTCATCTCCTAATTTGGACTTTCTTATATTTCAGCTCCAGGACAGCGAGTTTGATGCATTGCTGCTCACTTTGTGGTCATTTTTAAGACATTGCTCTACTGCTGCAAAGTCTTACAAAGTGCCGTAAGGCTGCACATGTGTAAAGACGAGCTTTTTTCAGAAAAAATAAAAAAATGACAGGGTAAAAGCATGTGCAGAGCCCCTGGAGGTACTCTTTCAAGCAAGTAGGTTCTTTAAAGGTCTCTACCTTTGGAAAAGAAGTCCTTCTAGTGCTCACCCATGAAAGCCTTTCTTTCTATTTTTGGGTTTGTTCGTTGCTTTTAATGCTTAGTGTAAAATGTACTTTATTAAAAAAAAAAAGAAAAAACAAAGCCCCAAGTACAGCAGATTTACAAGAATAAGTTCATGCATGGTGCCACCGTACTGCTCTGAAAAAGACATTTGAACTGTTCTTTTTGCTGGATGGAATGTTTGTTTAATCTAAGTTCTTCTTATCTACGACTCGTTTCATAGAAAGTTTCCACATTCATATTTGAGTAAATGTCCTTAAACAAGTTGAAGAGAAGTTTTCTATTTAGCAACGTCTTGGCTGAACATTTGACTCTTCATCCTACCAGAACTGTCCAAATCAATTTAAATGATTCAGTTGACTGGCACACACTCCTCTTTTAGACAGTTCATAACTGTTTGAGGGTTGGGACTAGTACAACAATGCAATGTTTTCTGCTTTATTTATCCCAAACTCAATTTTGTTGGCAATACACAGCTGTGTCCAAGTATCTCTAAATCTAAACCTCAAAGATCTTCTTCCTTCCTCATTGTTCTATCAGTGATGCTCTCACCAGTATGTTTGACAGTCAGCTTGACTCCTCCAACCAAACATCTCAAAGTCAAAAAGCTCAGTCTTTGTCTTATCTGATGTACTTTTCTCCAACAGATGTTTAGCTTTTCAAAGTGGGCAGCTCCAGATCTGAGTCGGGCTTGAAGGTGTCAGCACTGCTGCCTCACACCAACAGGTCCCTCTGTTCGCAGCTTCTTCCCACTTTTTCACACAGACTAACATTTGGTTAAGTAGGCAACTTTATATTGACGTTACATGTGAGGATTTCAGTGCTTAGCTGTCTTGTGCTGCCCTGTGATGGACTGGCAGCCTCTGCTAAGAGTCATTGGTCACCAGTTATGCACCCGCCCTGCGGCCAAGCAATGATATAGAGCAGATATAAAGATGGACGGGTGGGAAAGATGTTTTTCATGGTTGGCACCCTCTGGTAGTTCAGCACCATCTAGTTATAGATTAGCTTA